>JAJOOO010021985.1:0-45830 GCA_029582685.1 Solanum piurae
ATATTATGGTATCATTAAGGTTTCTTGTTCAAATATTACTCATTAGTCAATGATACTATAAGAGTATATATATACCAATATAATATATGATACTGATTTAGTATCAGTTAAGCGAAATTATCAGTTTTAATGATACCAATACAGCATATGATACTTATTTAGTATCAATTTAGCGAAATTAGTAAGGGGGTATATACTGTAATTATTTAGTGGGTATGAATGTAAAGAGGTATATGTTTGTAATTATTTTGCTTTTATGGGGTATTTGCTTCTTTTTAGGCGAGGAATCTTTACACAAATAGCCCCCCTCAGATTCATTTCTTACTTTTTTTAGTTGATATACATATATTATACTCTCTCCATTTTTTTTAGTTGTCATGTTGCGCTTTTCGAGAATCAATTTAATTGATTTTCAAAACTAAATTAGATATTAATTCGATATTTTAAAATAAAATTTTAAATATTTAAAAACTATATATAAAGTACTATAAATTGCAACTTTTTTCATATCAATATAATGAATAAAAACATCTAAAAATATTATTCAAAATTCATATCGTTTTAACTCTCAACAAGGAAACTATTTACGACTAAAAAGGAACGTACGGAATGTGAAAAATGGTTCAATAGGGCTACATTATAAATTAGTTATATACTTTTGATTTAATTATTTGAAATGATGTAATGGTTCAAAAGGGCTAGTTTATTAACATGTCCAGCCCATTAATAGACAAATTTGTTTTTTGTCGTGTTACTAGTAAGTGTTGGTTAGCGTTTTGGGCTGTATTGGAGTTAGGTGCAAACGTGGCGCCAAATAGTAACCCACTTCAACGGTGTTCTCTCTTAGGCGCCAGTTCCCCATTTAATCTCTTTTTTTTTTTCTTTAATTGAAGAAAAGGTAGGAGTGACCTCGATAGATAACAAGAAGCAAGAAATAGGGTTGAGATGTTTGAGCATGTACAGAGGAGATGTACGAATGCCTCATTACGGTAGAGACGTATCCAGGATTTCGGAAAGATGGGTGCACTATTACGAAAAGAGAGATCTAAGATATAAGTTTGATCATTTTGACCTTTACATTCTTAACACTGAACTGTTAAATTTTAAAAATTATATGTCCAACATATATAAGTAATATATTACTTTTTTAAAATTTTAATATACACATTTGATTTAATTATATAAAAATTATACGTGCTAATTTCTTTTTAGGAATTTTCAATGTTACACACTTGAAAATTTTAAAAAATTAAAGCAAAAAAATAAAAAGAAGAAGATTGAAACGCCAATAGTGTTACCCATAACCACTTGGAGGGGTGTTACTAACAAAAATAAGATAGATGTAAGGTTTAAGTTTCTATCTTTGCTTTGAGAGGTGGGTGCACCCAATCATCATTGTATTATTATATGCTACTTTTAACATGAGTTCACACCTTTATATTTAAAATGAATTAAAAAAATATAACGCTACTATATATAATCTAGAGAGGGGAGCATGAGTTCGCGTGAACCCACTGAACCCCCTCTTGATACACCTCTGCATTGCGGAGGTGTGAGAGGTTTGTTGTGGATGATTTAAGAAAATGTTGATGTAGATCGAATAAGTATGGGAGAGAGGTGATTAAACATGGTATGACACAATTTCAATTTACTAAGGAGATGACCTTAATAGGAAAGTATGGAGGACTCGAATTATAAGGTAGGAGGTAAGTTAGATAGAGTATCATCTCACTTATTCTTCTATATTATTAATTGTGGTAACTTTTTGTAGCCTTTTGTTCTTCGAGTTTGGTTATTATCTATGATTTTTTGTACACTCCTATTATTGATTTATCTTATTATGACCATTGCTTAGGATAATTTTATAGACTATCTATACTGTTTTGTTAGAACTTTCTCCATTTTTGTATTTTTTTTCTCTATATTGCTTTGATCGGTATATATATTCCTCAAGGTAAATGTCTATCGAAAATAAACTATTTACCCCAATGTAATACGAGATATGTTGTTATTATTTACAAATTTAATATAACTTCTCCACTCTCAATCTTGTTACCATTATTACTATTTTGGGGGGTTTAATCACAAAATCATCATAATTGTCTAACTTTTTAAGACTAATGATGAGTTGAGTTTGTTTAAATTCCATAATTAATTCTTCTTTAAATTACCATGTAAGTACTTGTGCTTCCCTCCATATACATATCCGAACCTTTTTGTTTCTTTCTTCCTTTCCTTTCCCTCGTTTTCTCCCCTTTCTCTCTTTCTCTCTCCCCACTGAACTCAGATCTCATCTTCTTCCCCTTTCCCTCTGAAGAAACCCCTCAAAACCCATGAATTTTAGCCAAAAGGGGTTTCCAATTCAATTGATTCTTGAATTTCGTTTTCCCTCTTCTTCTTCAATTGAAAATAAGAAAAGAATTGGGAATTTTCTCAGCTGGGTGTGCTGGGAAAGAAATTTAGTAAGATCATGCAGCCAAATCAACAGCAGCCTTCGAAGCGTCAGCTCCCATTTACGTCGAGTAAACCGCCGTTAGGTGATTACCACCGGTTATCTACTGACCCACTTCATCCTTCTTCTCAAGAGCCTGAAGGGATCGTTGTAAAGTCTACTGTGAGTGTTCTGATTTTTCCACACTACTATGGGTCTTTTTGTGATGCAGAATTTTGTAATTTGAGTGAATTGAACAAATTCTTGGAACATCTAATCTGCTGTATAATTTTTCAATAGCGAAGGAGAGTAGCTGTATTGAGTTGAAATTTCGATGACGAACTATGTGGTTGTGTTGTTTAGGTCTCTAATTGGGTTTGGCTTGAATTTTGGTTGTACTAGTGTGGAAATTTTCACTATTGTATACATCTGTAATAGGGGAATTTGATGGAAGTTCTTTCTTTTGCTCCAAGAGAACTTACATTTCTAGCATGCTATCCTTCTTGATTTAGCATTTAGTCTTTATTAATTGAGTTGTGAAGTTCTGAACTTTGTGCCCATTGATTTCAGGATTATTTGATCTTCTGGTCTTAATTTCCATAAGTTGGAGTTACTATTTTGAAATCGATTTAAAAAGTTGTATTTTTGGGTACTAATATAACAACAACATACTAGTGCAATCTCACAAGTGGGGTTTGAGAACGTAGGATGTATGCAAACCTTACCCCTACCTTTTTGGGTAGAGAGTTGATTTTTGGTAGACCCTAGGCTCAAAAGAAGTTTAATCAAAGCAAGATTGTAAGATATAATAGAAAGATGAACAAAGCAAATGAAGCAACATGAAGTAGTAAAAATTGAAGAATAAGATATGATGCGAATATTATCTAATACTACTAAAATAATGAAAAGATGAGAAAAGGAGACTAGCCTCTCCCACATAGAAGTACGACAACACTTGGCTACCTGCTATCTTTCTACCCTAATCCTCGACCTCCAAACCTTCCTATACGATGTTATGTTCTCAGTAAGCTGAAGATGAGCCACGTCTTGTCTAATCACCTCCTCTGGTTCTTTTTTTGGCCTTCCTCTACCTCTCCTAAAGCCTGTTATAGCCAACCTCTCGCACTTCCTTACTAGTACATTCGTACAACTCCTTTTCACATGCCCGGACCATCTCAGTCTCGCTTCCCTCATCTTGTCCACCACGGAGGGCAGAACCACCTTGTCCTGTAGAACTTGTTCCTAATCCTATCTCACCTCCTATGCCTACACATCCATCTGCGAATTCTCATTTCCGTTACCTTCATCTTCCGAACGTGCGCATAATTGACTAGCCAAAATTGTATTTTCTGCTACTTACCTACCTAGATTGCTATTATGTTTCTTAAATTTTGTGCCACCTTTACTTCTTGATATTGTGAAATTATGAAAGAAAACCATGCAGCAGTATTCATCTTTCAACTGAAAAGGAGATTATATCTTCATAATTAAGAAGGGAAAAGTAGAGGGGACTAGGTTATTTGCTTAGGTTGTTCAAGATCTGAATCATAATGAAGAGGGATGTGAGATTTTGAAATGTAGAAGCTTGTTAAATGCTTAGTACACATTAAGAAGGATTTGTAATTCTTCCCTTTGCATTGTGCTCCAATGAATCAATCTAGACTTTATGGATGGCTATAATTTGCTGCAAATAAACTCTTGCCTGATGTTTTAGAGTCGAAAGAAGTTGCTATAGTCTATAGTAAATTCTATGTCACAAGAATAACAGCTTCATCAGTTTTGTCTTTTATATTAATTTTCTTTTGTTATATAAATACACTGCAATTGCAGTGGTCCTGTGAAATATTCTTAACATCATGTTGAAATACTAGTATGGCCTAAGTGTTATCCCTTCGGACCAATATCCACAAATGAAGGACCTAGATAAGGTACGTTTAGCATTAATAGCCAAAAGAGAGAAAATGACAAGAAAAAGCAGCAGTTTTGAGGAACCTTTACTGTAGTAGCATATTACAAGGCCTTGAGATTGTGGGGTTTTACTGTTATGGATCTTTTAATGCTGCTACTGGAGACAGGTTTATTCTGTTATTGAAGTAAGTCCTTTATAAGATTGAGGGTAAATTGGATGATTAGATTTATAATATTGATTGGTCTTATGACTCAGCTTGTGTAGTAGTGGCAGATGCATGCAGTTCTTGTGTGCATCACAAATTGAGAAAGAAAATAGAGGAAGCATTAGAGGAAATAAATCCATATTAACTAATGAGCTGCAATTTTCTAGTCCTCCTTACTGTGAGATTAGCAACTGGTTGCTTCTGGTGAAGCACGTTTGCCACTACATGGAGATTCAGTATACTAATCCTGAGCTGTGTCTCATGCCTAGAGAAGCGAAAACAGTGTCTGTTAGGCTGAAGTCAAATCGTGTCGTAGGTGGCAATAAATTCTGCAAAGGACTAAGCCACTATTTTCATGTCGAATGTGGTCTACTCCCACTAACCGGTCAAATACGCAACTGCATAAAGTTTCAGTGAACTTTTGAAACAATCAATGGGATTGATCTGCCCAAGTCGATATAAGGAGTACATAATTCCCTTATCTCTCCGATGTGGGACTTAACATGCTGCTGATATTAAGTCTTTATTATGTTCTATTTACAAAATCCTCATTAGAGTTTTTAGTGATACGACATTACTTTGTTTTTTTTTAAATGCTGGTCAATTTAGTTGAGCAGTTTATAGTATTTACTTATCAACTTCACTTCAGACACAATTCTTGTTAATGATTTTAAATTCATTGCTGATAATAACTTGGGGATACTCAATTGTCTTGATTAGCCACTGAAACGAAAGAGTGTAGCAGCAAATTACGAACAGGGAGTTGGTGCACAGGTGGCAGGTTCTGGAAGTTTCAATGGGAGTAGTCCAATGCAGACACCAATTTCAGGGAAAACTGGAAACTCACAGAAAGCACCAAGGATGACATCAAAGGCCAGATCTGCTGCTCAAGCAACCTCAAGTTTAGGTAAGGATATCCTAAAAGAATTTTTGTCAGAATTTGTTTATGCATCTCATATCATCAATGTAAGATTCCCATTTTATCTTACTCAATTTGACAGATTAGCGGTTTAGATAATATAATCTATGTTGTGTCACCCCATCTTATCGTTGTTTTCCATTTTCTCTGAGGCACCCACTATTTTATAAAACTCCCTAGAATTACAGAAGAGATAACTTCTTAAATATTTCAAATTACAGGATCCCCTTCAGGCAATAATGTTACTCCAGTTGGCCCTTGCCGCTATGACAACTCCTTAGGTAAATTAAAACTTTTATGACTTCCGGTTACAAATTTGTGTCTTTTAATCTTCCTGTCCATTGGGGTATGAACATAGGTGGAGTTTGCATTTCTGTGCTTGTGCATTTGTATGTTATTAGACATTTTTCTTGATTTACTTCTTGTACAGAGTATATGTATATATATATATAGCAGAATTAGTAACTATGACTTCCTCTCTTGATTCTCAAACAGGTCTCTTAACAAAGAAGTTCATTAACCTGCTCAAACGTGCAAAAGATGGCATCCTAGATTTGAACAAGGCTGCTGATACATTAGAGGTATCTTCACTTCGCAGTAGATACTACATAAGCCTGTATGATAAAATTCTATCAACTTACAGATCTCCTCCTTTTAACAGGTGCAGAAAAGGCGTATATATGACATTACAAATGTCCTGGAAGGCATTGGTCTGATAGAAAAGAAACTCAAAAACATGATCCAATGGAAGTATGGAAATGCTTATCCGATAAATATTTTACATTGAAGTTGTTTATCATTTACGTTCCACATTAATCAAGATCATTCAATAAACAAAAGTTACGACTCAGTTCTCTTATTACATAGGGGGTTAGATGTCTTACGACCGGGGGAAGTTGATGAGAGTGTTACAAGTTTACAGGTTTGAAGAACTATCTCAATGCCTGTCTTTTTTCTTATTTTGTTAACTGCCAATTGGCCCTGTCATAATCTGCCAAGTTGCCTGAGCAAAAGTGTTTCAATAATTGGTTTGTGCTTCCTTTACAGGCAGGAGTAGAAAATTTGACGATAGAGGAAAGTAGATTAGATGAACAGATAAGGTTATCTTCTGATGCCTCTGAACAATATTCAAGATTTCTTTGCCTCAACATTATGCTGACTGTGTTAAATTCGCTTGTCTCAGAAAAATGGAAGAAAGATTGAGGGACCTGAGTGGAGATGAAAATAATAAAAGGTACCACATTCTTTGGCTTAATCATGAACTACGTTATTTGTGTCACATTTTGTTGTTAAACGATTAATCTGCTTACTTTTTCCTTCGTATTCTTGACAACTGATCTCTTCTAAATTTTCTTTTTAAAAGATGGCTTTTTGTAACTGAAGATGATATAAAGAGCTTACCTTGTCTTCAGGTAATTTTAAATCATATGCATTTGTTTTTTTCCTTTCATTTCTTTGTAATGCAGTTTTCATCAAATGACTAATACTCTGATTTCAATTTATTGCTCTCATCAGAATGACACACTGATAGCTATTAAAGCTCCACATGGCACCAGTTTAGAAGTCCCAGATCCTGATGAGGTAACTGCTTTGTCTTTAGGACAATTACCTTTTCTTTGTTATTGTAACAAGTCTACCAATTCTTTAACTGGTATCTCAGCAAAATTTAAGTAGCAGTTCTATGTGTCTTAGCATGTCTTCCTTGTTTCCAATAGGCTGTTGATTATCCACGAAGGAGATATAGAATAGTGTTTCGCAGCACCATGGGGCCAATTGATGTTTACCTTGTCAGGTACTTATTTACTTCTTACTTCAACTACCTATGAAATTGAAAAGATTAATATGTAGCTAGAGGGATGGAGTGTTTAATAGCTTTGCATTTTTTAAGGGCAAAATAAACTTAATCGATTTAAGGATGGAGTGTTTAAACAATCTTTGTCTAATTCTTTGTTTAGTAAATTTGAGGAAAAGTTCGAAGAGATAAATACTGTTGAGGAACCATCAACCATGCCTCCAACATCAGGTTTCATTGAGAATGAAACTGTAACATTGCCTGTTGATGATGGTGGAGGAGTTGATGTTGGGATGGAGGAACAAGAAAATCAAAGAGAGTGTTCAGATGCTGGCACTTCCCAGGACTTTGTGAGTGGAATTGTGAAGATTGTTCCAGATGTTGATGTAAGTTCTTATTTTCAAGTCTTCATAAAATTGAATAATTAGATGTTTTTCGAAGCAAAAAATGAGGAAAAAGAGACTAATTCAACACAGTGCATTTTATCTTAAATAAGTAGGTAGAGTATTTCATAGAAACTTCCAATGCAGTTTGGTTTTTCAGTTACTTATTTTTTCTTCGGCCCTGCAGAATGAAGCAGATTACTGGTTGTTGTCAGATGCCGATGTTAGTATCACTGACATGTGGACAGAGTGTATCCTACTAGTTCCGTTCCGTTATTTTTTATTTCTTTCTATCAATGAATGTTATCCCTTGAATATTGAATCCATGACTCAAAGTTAGCTGCTCTTGACTGGAACGCGTTGGATTTAATTAATGAGGATTATTCAATTGCGGATGTTAGTACTCCACGTGCCCAAACTCCCCCATCCAGTACCACTGAAGTACCTTCTGCGAATACTACTGGAAGCTGAGTAATATTTCCTGGCATTTCTGTGGATGCTCAGGCTTGGTTTTCAGTGTAGTGCTCGAGCTTGGTGTTCAAAATGATAAATTCTCCATCAGCAAATCTGTATTAATTTATACTCTGTATATCCCCTTGAATGACCTAAACGTAAGAACAAGTGCTTCTGGGAGTTTTTTCCGAAATGCTCTGTCAGGAAGTTGGCAGTTTGATGCCCCAAGGAAATGAGCTTCATTGTACAGTTAGTATATATATCATTGTACTTGTAGTGGCAATAATCAGATGGTTAAACTGCTATCAAAATTTCACTGTGTATTGTCTAATGTCTTGCTCTCTATGGCTTAGCTTTGAAATCTGATACTGATGTAAAGAAAATTTGATTTAGTACACTGCTGTGCTGTAGTGGTGGCTTGTTTGACCCACTTAAATTCAGTACAAACCGTCCATTCACATACTAACTAATGAACTGCAATGTTCTATTACATTATTCATCTCCCTCTTCCCTGCTTGTAGTTTTTAAAGAGGACCTCTAGTCCTTCTCACTGTGAGATTAGCAACTGGTTGCTTCTGGTGAAACACGTTTGCCACTACATTGAGATTCGGTATACTAGTCCTGAGATGTCTGCCTAGAGAGGTGGAAACAGTCTGTTAGGCTGAAGTCAAGTCGTGTCATAGGTGGCTAACCATACTGCACAGGACTATGCCACTATTTTCATGTCGAATGTGGTCTACTCTACCATTAACCAGTCATATGCCAAACTGCATAAAGTTTCAGTGAACTTCTGAAGCAATCAATGAGATTGATCAGCCCAACTCTCCATATAAGGAGTCCATAATTTCCTTATCCCACTAATGTGGGACTTAGCATGCTGCTAATATCAAGTGTTTATTATGTTCTATCTACAAAATCCTCGTTAGATTTTTTGGTGATACGGCATGACTTTGTTTATTTAAATGCTGATCAATCTAGTTGAGCAGTTTATAGTATCTACTTATCTTCACATTCTTGGTGAAGATTTTAAAATTTATTGCTGATAAGAACTTGGGGATACTCAATTGTCTTGATTAGCCACTGAAACGGAAGAGTGAAACAACAAATTACAAACAAGGAGTTGGTGCACAGATTGCAGGTTCTGGAAATGCCTATGTGAGTAGTCCAATGCAGACACTGATCTCAGGGAAAGCTGGAAAGTCATAGAAAGCACCAAAGACATCAAAGGCCAGATCTGTTGCTCAAGCAACCTCAAGTTCAGGTAAGGATATCCTACAAGAAGTTTTGTCAGCATTAGTTTATGCATCTCATATCATCAATATAAAATTCATCATTTTATCTACTCAATTTGACAAATTAGCGGCTTGGATAACTGTAATCTTTGTTGTGTCACCCCATCTTATCGTTGTTTTTCATTTTCTCTGAGGCACCCACCATTTTATAGAACACATTGAATTACAGAAGAGATAACTTCTTAAATATTTCAAATTACAGGGTCCCCTTCAGGCGATAATGTTACTCCAGTTGGTCCTTGCCGCTATGACAACTCCTTAGGTAACTTAAATTTTTTATGACTTTCGGTTACTAATTTGTGTCTTTTAGTCTTTGTCTGTCCTTGGGGTATGAATATAGGTAGAGGTTGCATTTCTGTGTTTGTGCAATTGTATGTTATAGGACATTTTTCTTGAATTACTTGTTGACTGGGTAAATATATACCAAAATTAGTAACTATGACTTCCTCTCTTGATTCTCATTCAGGTTCCTTAACGAAGAGGTTCATTAACCTGATCAAACATGCAGAAGATGGAGTTCTAGATCTGAACAAGGCAGCTGATACATTAGAGGTATCTTCACTATGCAGAAGATACTACATAAGCCGGTATGATGAAATTCTATGAGCTTACTACAGATCTCCTCTTTTTAACAGGTGGAGAAAAGGCGTCTATATGACGTCACAAATGTCCTGGAAGGCGTTGGTCTGCTAGAAAAGAAATCCCTAAACATGATACAATGGAAGTATGGAAATGCTTATCCAATAAATATTTTACATTGAAGTTGTTTATCATTTAAGTTCCATATCGTTCAAGATCATTCGATAAACAAAAGTTACGACTCAGTTCTCTTATTACATAGGGGGTTAGATGTCTCAAGACCAGGGGAAGTTGATGAGAGTGTTACAAGTTTACAGGTTTGAAGAACTATCTCATTGCCTGTCTTTTTTCTTATTTTGTTAATTGCCTATTGACCCTGTCATAATCTGTCAAGTAACCTGAGCAAAAAAGGGTTTCAATAATTGGTTTGTGCTTCCTTTACAGACAGAATTAGAAAATTTGACGATTGAAGAAAGTATATTAGATGAACAGATAAGGTTATTTTCTGATGCCTCTGATAAAATATTCAATATTTCCTTGCTTCAACATTATGCTGATACTGTGTTAAATTGGCTTGTCTCAGAGAAAAGCAAGAAAGGTTGAGGGTCCTGAGTGAAGATGAAAATAATCAAAGGTACCACATTCTTTGGCTTAATGATGAACCACGTTGTTTGTTGTTAATGGATCTATCTGCTCACTTTTCCTTCGTATTCTTGACAACTGATCTCTTCTAAATTTTCTTTCTAAAAGATGGCTTTTTGTAACTGAAGATGATATAAAGAGCTTACCTTGTCTTCAGGTAATTTTGAAACAGATGCTTTTGTTTTTTCCTTTGATTTCTTTGTAATGCAATTTTCATCAAATGAGTAATGCTCTGATTTCAATTTATTGCTCTCATCAGAATGACACACTGATAGGTATTAGATTTCCACATGGCACCAGTTTAGAAGTTCCAGATCCTAACGAGGTAACTGCTTTCTCTTTAGTACAAAATCCTTTTCTTTACTATTGTAACAAGTCTACCAGTTCTTTAACTGGTATCTCAGCAAAATTTCAGTAACAATTCTATGTGTCTTAGCATGTCTTCTTTGTTTTTAATAGGCTGTTGATTATCCACAAAGGAGATCCAGTATAGTGATTCGCAGCACCATGGGACCAAATGATGTTTACCTAATCAGGTACTTATTTACTTCTTTCTTCAACTACCTATGAAACTGAAAAGATTAATATGTTGCTAGAGAGGATGGAGTGTTTAATAGCGTTGCATTTTATAAGGGCAAGATACACTTGATGGATTTAAGAGAATCTTTTTTTGTAATTTTTTGTTTAGTAAGTTTGAGGAAAAGTTCGAAGAGATAAATATTGTGGAGGAACCATCAACCATGCCTTCAACATCAGGTTTCATTGAGAATGAAACTGCAGCATTGCCTGTTGATGATGGCGGAAGAGTTGGTGTCGGGATAGAGGAACAAGAAAATCAAAGAGAGTGTCCAGATGCTGGTACTTCCCAGAATCCTGTGAGTGGAATTATGAAGATTGTTCCCGATTTTGATGTAAGTTCTTATTTTCAAGCCTTCAAGAAACTGAATGACTGTTGAGTGTTTTTCGAAGCAAAGAATGAGGAAAAAGAGACTAATTCATCATAGTGCATTTCGTAGAAACATCCAATGCAGTTTGTTTTTTCCAGTTACTTATTTTTTCTTCGGCCCTGCAGAATCAAGAAGAAGATTACTTGTTTTTGTTAGATGCCGATGTTAGTAACACTGACTTGTGGACAGAGTGTATCCTACTAGTCCTGTTCCGTTTTTCTTACTTCTTGCTAAAGTTATCCCATGAATATAGAATCCATGACTCAAAGTTAGCTGCTTGTGACGCGTTGGACTCAATTTATGAGGATTATTCAATTGCGGATGTTAGTACTTCACACGCCCAAACTCCCCCATCCAGTACCACTGAACGAACTTCTGCAAATACTACTGAAGCTGAGTAATATTTCCTGGCATTTCTGTGGATGCTCAGGCTTGGTTTTCGTTGCAGTATTCGAGCTTGATGTTCAAAATGATAAATACTCCATTGTACAGTTAGTATATACCATTGTACTTGAATTTCACAGTGTAGTTGAATCTGAAGCTGATACTTGTTTTACTCATTCCAATAAATGGTGTCTTCATGTGCTTCACAAGTAGTAAAATTTGTTCAACCTTACATGGAATTTATTTATTTTGTGGTGTGTAGTTAGCTGGATGTCAATTCTAGAATTACTATACTGCTAAAATACAACTATATATATTTAATAGGTCGAACCACTACTTTTAAGTATGTAAAAAAAAAATCGGATAACTTTTAATTGTCTGTCGATGTGTTCAACCTAGAGCTTCTATTCTCTTCTTATGAATTTTCAACAAACAACAACTACTACATAATTTTGCATGAGTAGTTTTCTTTAAAATGCTCTCCTTTATTTGGCAAAGAAGAATTAGAGGTCCCACCACAGTACTCAGCATCTAATTCCTCCAAAACATTCACCATATGTGGCTCCACATTTTCCACAGGTACTTCAGTAGCAAGTGGCTCCACATCTTGCACATGACCTCCCTGATCCAAAAAGAAAAAAGAAAAATAGTTTAACGATAAGGGTATACACAACCCAAAAGTATAATAGAAGATATTGACGTACCATTTATAATAGTTTGGGATATATTTATCCTTTTTCCATTAATAAAATAAACTAGTATAGCACTTGCATGCTAAGTTACATACTAATAATGAAAGATAACTATTTCAACAATATAATCTGAAAAAACAAGGTTTAAATAATTTACGCTGATAGTATATATTACTATCATTATGTAGATGTAGGAAATAAAGAAATCAATCCTTTTGCTGCAAAAGGTCAATATAATTCATAATTGTTAACATAATTACGTAAATTAGAGTTTGTTTTGCTTTTTCTAATCTTTTTAGATGAACAAAATATAGTTTCTAAATTCAAATCTCACTACCACTTGTTATAAAAAAAGATTTTCTACGTGCTTAACCCCAACCTCTCATACATTAATAAGTAATTATAAGTATGACCTAACAAATCAAGCTTATAGACGAGATAATCACACAGGAAGGAGAGAATTGAAGGGTTATACCAAGCACAAGTCGATAAATGCAGCTACAATGAAATGTTGATTCTTCATGTTATTAATCTTCAAGAACCAAGTAAGCAACTCCTCCATAAATTCCCAATCAACCATATCTCCCCTTTGGGCACCATAAGCTTTAGTCATTTGCTCCATTGAATGCAAAAAATCCATTTTAGGATTCTCAGTTTCCACAGCTAAGAGTAAACAATCTTTGAAAGGGAAACCAACCATGGATAGAACAGAACACGACTCATTTTCTTCGAACGATAGCCTCCTTGTTGCCAATGCTTGTTTTGCCATCTCCAATGCCTCATCTGGACAACAAAGTAGACCACTTTCTGGGAATGGACCAAACATGTTATCAAGTAAAGATTGATCATATTTTCTACTAAACTTTTTCTTCTTATTTTTTCTTAAGAATGAGAAGTGTTTCCATAAGGTAAAGTACTTCATTTTTCTACTAATTAGAAATACTCAACTTGTTACATTCTTTTGAATTTAAACTAAAGGGCACTTGCTAGTTACTGATTCATTTATACTACTGCACCAACCCTTACATAAATGAAATAAATACTGTATATTGCTACCTTGTATACTTTTCTACGCACAACAAATAAAGAAAACTAATTGTTTCTATATTATATTTTGTGATAATAATGAATATGAGTATTTATAACTAGCACTTTATATAAATGTCGTTAAAGGCTTTAGCGGTACTCGATGCAATGACATTAATTAAATTGTGGCTAAATCATGTTTTTGCGAGAAATATAAAATCGCTAAACTTCAATATTCTTATCTTCTCCTATGCGTTAATGCTGGTATGATTATATCGACAAACATGCACAACCGTCATAGATATGCGTCTTACTTTGCTTAAAACATGAAATTTCATACTGATCAAACATGACATGAAATACTATCAAAATTATAGAATTACCAAATATAAAAATATGATATGCTTTTTTAAATAGAAAAAATAAAATATGATGCATAATTGAAACATACAAATTAAATTAATCACTTTTAAGAAAGACAAATGAAAGGAAAGTCTTCAATCTTTTTAAATTACAACAACCCTGCCAAGAATTGGAGGCTTATTAAGTGACAATACTAGAGAAATTAAGGGCATATATAGTACGATGACTTTTCTAATCGTAAAATTTCTATTTAATGATGCATTATTATGGATTATTGACATTTAGAATTATGAATTAGCGATGAATTATAAAATGAAATCGTATTTAGCGACCAATTCGTAGTCAATTCCTATTAATTAAGCGTGAATGTAGGTGAGAAAGGGTACTTATTACCTCAAATATTTTATTGTTTTCTGGTTAGACGGTTAAACGTAAATATGATATTATAAATGATGAACAGTTGTAAATATTAAAGTAAGTCTTTAAATACCACAAAGAAAGTCCTGCTAATAAAATTTGTACAGTGTCAATTGAGTTAATAATGTAGACGTTTAAAGAGTTTTATTTATAGAAAGATTTATTCTCTCTACAGTTTTAATGTTTTTCTTTATATTAGTTTTGATATAATAATATTTTGATTTTTAGTATTAAAAGAAAAAGTTAATTTCTTTTGTGATTTTTAGAAGTATTTTACATCAATATTAAAAGTTTTGGAGCCAATATAATACTTTCTCTTTCTCAACATGTTTAAGAAGAACCGACTAAAATGGTTGATAAAAGCAAAAAAATAATTTTTTTATTTTCTAAAAATAGAAATAAAACTTATGTATGTAACATTCTCATCATATCATATTTGTGGAATTACACTGATATGTTTGATGCTGACGACTCACCTAGATCCTATTTTCAATTTAGAGACCTAGCAACATAGTGTATACAATGTAATAATTAAAGAAATTATTAACGGGGTCTTGTATAACATTTTAGCGTGGATAAGTGGCTGGAGATATAAAACATTAGTTGAATGCTTTTTATTACTTTTCTTATATCTAATAGCAAATACAGACAACTAGCTAGCTAGCTCTAACTAACTAGGTCCATGTTTGACTAGAACTACTTATATAATTGGATTGATTTATATATGTAGCTAGCCTATCTACGAATATTAGTCTTTCTGATCATTTGAATTAATTTCTTTCTCATATATAATTAATTAGTATATTAATTAATCAAATGAGGTGTTTAAGAGATATAAATATAGTAGCTTAGATGGTATTTTTATGATAATTATAATTACTCAAAATGGATAATATGGACCAAAATAGTACTAAATTTACTATGTTACTAAGGAATCTATCTGTAAAATTTTCATCAGAGTTTTTAGTTTTCTTTGATTTTTCACTTGGAGTCGGTATCCACATTGGAGTTCAACTATATTAAAATTCGTGCCACAAATCCGAGATTTCTGATTAAAAAAAAAAAGTCTCATTCATTGCATTACATTCTTTGATGGTAAGATAAGAGTTTTTAGTTGATATATTAAAGTACTTGATTTTTGTATAATCTATATAAGTGCATTTATTTTTCTTTAAAAAAAATAAAGAAAGAACATTAATCAAGAAAAAATAATATCTTTTTGTGCATTTTTTTAAAATAAAAAAACATGGTTATTCCTTTGTGCGTCTTCTGTGCTTTTTGTCCATTTTTTTTCTTTTATCTTTTTATCTGTAACTCTTTCCTCTTTTTTTTCTCCTATCCGTTCATCTTGTCAAATCTATTTTTCTCTCTTCTTTTTTAACTTCCTAATATTAAGGATACGTAACTAAAAGATAATATTTTTATGTTTCAAACATAGAATATAAAAATGTTTAAACAATGCATAAGAACATATTATATATTCATTAAGAGTGTTATTAATTATCATATCATTTTTCAACTCCAAAACTAATCCTACAAAGCTTAACAATCACTAAACAAATTATTCAGTGATATCAGATATGTGAAATGTTTAATTCATTAAATTAAAATGGGATATATATTGTGTATAATTTAAAACATTAAATAGGTGCCAACTCATTTGATAAAAAAAAAAAACAGATTTGCTTGTAGCTTACCACAGGACTTTCATGTAGTAGTTTTTTTGATCTCCATCTATCCTCTTAGCTTTTTTGGGTCATAAATTTTGGGAGTAAATTATTAAAATAAAAAATTAACTTATTATTTGTTCGTGAAATTTGGCCAATTGTTGAAAATCTATCTCTAATTTTTTTTCAAGTTTCACTCATAAATTTTTAAATTTTTGCCAGTAAAAATTCTTTTAAATACAACTTAAACTTCAATTTAATTTTTTTTTATTTTTTAAATTTCAATTAAATCTATGATACGCTAGTTTAATTTTACATTGCATGAAAATAAAGGTCGACAATCACGGAAATAAAAACTTGGAGCCTCCCATCGATCGATTATTCATTTTGAATTGGATATTATTATTATTCCATGTATATGGAGCAGTCAACACTTCTGAGGCTTCACTAAGAATTGTCAAATCTTTTAGGTGATTTGTGTTTTGAATTAGTAATAAGTCTATTTATTTTATTTTGCTGATTCAATCTTGCAGCGTGATTCAACTTTAGTTAGGAAGTGAGGACTTTGGTAGAACTATAGCTAATGAGAGAAGTATTGAAAATACGAATTTAGAGATGTATTTTACTCATATTGCAAATGAGTGTTTTTGAGATTGTCAATAATTTCAAAAATTAAACTAATAATTCACTATTTAAAAGTGTATTCAATACTGAAGAATTGTACCTATGTCACAAAGTTTGTTTGGAACAACTATTTTGGACCAAAAAATAACTTAAAAATTAGAATTCAGAATTTGTGAGTTTATAATTAATTTGAATATTATGTGTACTTCCACTTCCATTAGCTATTAAAATAAAAGTCACGAAAAACAATATTTTCAGCTTAAAAGAATAAATTTAATAGCTTTTATTTACTAACAAAAAATGAGACAATTACTCATTTTTCTTTTCTCCTAATTAAATTAATTAACTTCTAATCCATACAAGACGCCAGCATGTCTTTCTGCCCCGTCATTCACAAAATAAATATCCCTCATTTTCTGAAACGCATGCCACGTCAGCAAGCTATCTGAACCGGCCTGGTGACATTTCCCGACCGCCCGGTCTACAGACAACGTCTTCGCAAGCCGGTCTAAACCACCATAAAGGCTATTACAGAATCTCATCAAATGCTTCATATCATAAACTTTATTTCCAAAAAACACCCTCACAACTTCCATAAACTCCTCTAACCCACCGGGAAGTTCCCGGCGCGTGAGTATCTTCACAAGGTACCCAAAATCATACGCGCTGTGAAACGTAACCCAACTCACCGATTCATTACACACCAAACCGGACGACATCATCAGCTCAGTAAACCGGGCCGAGTCGATCCCGCATTCCCGGTTCATTTCAAAGTCTATCCCCTGTCGGCGGAGTAACTCGATGGAGTCCGGAGCGTAGAGATCACGCGCCACATCGAAATCGGAGAAATTGAACTGCCATATATAACCGCCGTCAGATCCTAAATCAGGGAGGTTACCGTCAGCGTCAGATAAAGTTAAACCAAGCTGAATGAGATTCAACACATCAACGTTAGACTTCAAGAGCTTATACTGATCCGATGGAGAATTTTGGCGGCGAGTGTAAGAAATCTTAGGCTTGAAAACAACACCAGGAAACTCAGTATCCATAGATATGTAAGGGTAGTTATCAATGACAGTTGAAATGAGTTCAAATTCCGATTCGAGATTATGAGCCCATACTTCTCGAATTTTAATAGCCATTGATGATAAATCCTGAAAAAGGAATTGTGGGTATGAAGAGAAAGAAGATTTTGAATTGTTTGTTGATGAGTGTGAGGGGAAGAAGGGATTGGTTTTATAGGAATTTGAGGATGGAGAAGAAGGTGGGGAAGTAATAAATAAATGGAGGCAGGCAAGTGGGGGAAGTTGAGTGGTTTTGCAGAGTGAAAAGGAAAGAGAAAGGAAAGAGAATGGTATAATGGGTACACAGAAATAGGGGAAGTTTTTAGTCCACGTTCAACGCGTTTGAGTTGTTTCATTTGACTCATAAACAAACTACAGTTATTATAAAGTCTATTTTGCTAACTTCGTTTTTATGTTTTCTTTATACACTTAAATATATTCTCATTACTAATCTCTCTGGTTCATACTATTACTTTGCATTTTGACAAATAAAGAAAGATTTATTAGTTCCTTCATTTTTAATTTATTTGTCAATCTTAAATTAAAATAATTTAAAATAACTGAATTTATAGTATGTTTGACATTGCTGCTAAAAATTGTTTATTTCTAAAAATATTTTTTTTAAATGGCTTTTTAAAAAAGTGCTTTTGAAAAATAATAATTTGTGTTCAGCTAATTCATTTGAAAATATGTTTTTTGATAAGCAAATCGTATATGACTAATCTTTTTTAAAAAATGCTTTTGAAAGTCAAATTATGAAAAATAGTAAGTATCAATGTACTTTTATTATTAAGATTATTTTACGGAGAGAAACTATTTTAAATATCTACTAGAAATTTTTTAATAAAAATATGCATATTTAAATTTTTCGTCAATATTATACATAAATAAATAAAATATTAATATAATATTAACATGATGACTTAAATATAATTCAAAATATCAAGAATTTAAAAAGTATTCCACAAATTAAACCACTACATAACAAAAATCCACCACAAAAATAAATTAAGTCCTTCATATTTTTAACCCTACAAAAATATTGTTGTTACATTTATTTCTGATTCTATAAAATAAAGCGTAAAATAAAATATAAAATAATAATAGTATATAAACATAAAATAAAATAAAAATTATTATATAAAAATATAAAATAAAATTCTTGTATGAAACTTAATCAAATTTATGATATATGTTAATTAATTAATTGAAAATTTGTATATATGGAAGGAAAATTTTAGTCTTTAAAAAAATAATTTTCTGTTTGTGCTTTTTGTATAAAGCATAAATTTTTAGCTTCTTTCCAACATAGCTTCTGCTTCTATTTAAAAGCAATTTTAAAAATTTATCAAACAGTTTTTTTTTTCTTTAAAAAAAGTGTTTTTATCCAAGTCTTCTTCTTACCTCTTTAATAACATGAAGAAATGCTTCTATATTTAAATACTTGAAAATTTCTCTCTCATTAATGTGTGAGAATTGCTTATTCCAAGTTGTGAACGGTGAAGTATTCGTAAGTTTATATTTATATGTCATTCTTATTAAAAATATATAATCATTAATATTTATTATTTCATAAAATCAATGCATAAATGACACTATTCTTTTTAGTTTACCTTTTGAAAGTTATTAGCCTTGAAAATATAAATTTGTCAACATAAAAAAATTTAGTAATCAATTTATGTTTATTGGTCAAATTAGTTAATCAAAGTAAATTAATTCAAGTTCATTTATTGAAAACGTGATTTCAAAAGAACTTTTTTTTTTGAAATGGTAAACTTATTACCTAATTTCTTAAAGGGCGTAAAACCTAAAATATTGACAACTAAATAGAAATGAAAGGAGTAACTTTTTTTACTTTTCCTCCATTTTTCATTTATTTCCAACTCTAGAATCCAACCATCCCCAACATAATAGTAATCTTATTTGGATCTTCAAAAATATAATTCATAAGAATATCTAAATAAAATAAATTTCTAATAGATAGTCTTTTTAAAAAGAGTGTCAAATTAACAAAGGATAAGTACAATTAATCGGAAAGAATACTAGATAGCCAATAGCTCAAACCTTGTAATTGACATTGCTCTAGTAGTTCACATACAAAATAGAGTAATATTTTACTCATGAATTATTCGAAATATATTATATTTCGTCAACATCATCTTCACAATTTTAAAACCAATGAAATTGATGTTTTCACTTCTAGCCATTTTGTCACTTTGCTTTGTGATTGAACAAAGTAATATTGAACCGCATTAAATTCTTGTTCTTAATTTTTAAATTTTCACACGGTCAAATTGATACCCACATTTTTTTTTGCGCTAAATTGATATATAATATGATAATCATATAGAGAAAAATCTTACATATTAATTTAAGGGTATCACTCAAAGTGTAAAATTGAGAAGAAAAATTAGTACGCACTTAAAACAAATAAAGTGAGTAGAGCATTTAATAACTCCCAAATTAAGTTTTTTTTTTCTTGTATATAGAAAAAATGTCATTTTTATATTAAGTGACCAAAAATTACGTCATCTTTGCATAAAAATCAATTAATTTTAGACTTTTTTTATCATCCAACTATTAACACATTTAAAATATATTATTTGACAAATTGTTAACAGAAAATACATTGAATATGAACACAAAGTTGGAATGGTTTTTTCAGAAAATATGGATACATACTTTTTTGGGAGGGAAATGGTTTTTGCTGTACAGACTGGAAGTGAGCTAAGCAAATGAACTAATTCTGTGTTTTTCTTCTATTTTGGTGTTTCTGAATCTGTGGATTTTAGTAGTTTCAGAATTGTGACACCTGCATGGCGGTGCACGTGTAAATAACTAAATTAATCATCTCACATGATTGACAAATAAAAATAACGTGAACTTGTTTAATTTTAAATATCAAAAAATAATTTATTATTTTATATTTATTCTCAAATACATAATTTGATAAGCAGGTTTAATAATTTAAAAAAAACAAGACATTTTTTTTGTAGTGATATCTACTCTAAAGAAAGATATAAAATTGTTGAATATGAGTAGCTTTTTTCTTCATTTAAACAAAACGTACCGTCAAAAGCAATTAAAAAGAAATTATAAACAATTTGTAAAGATTTCTTTCTCATTTCGGCGTGAAATTTTAATTTTTACGAATGTCAATATTATAATATGTAAATAATAAGATAGTGGGGGTTTAATCATTGATTTAATTTTATAAAATCTTATTAATTGAAAACGTGATAAAGGAGGACATTCAGCATTTTCGTGCCAGTCAATATATAATGATGCTGTGGCTTTCTTAGAAGACTCGTTCTGTGGCATCTCTTTGATTATTATATTAGTAGAAATTAATTAAAGTAGTGGTGCTACACTAACAAATATTCTATACTTCTTCCGCTATTCGATTATAATTTGACATGAAATTTTAAAAAATAAAAATAATTTTTAAATTTTGTGATCATAAATAAAAATATATTAAAATATTTTTTTTAATCTTAATATTTCAAATATATCATATAAAAAGTTGAAATAAAATATTACCAAATTAAAGATATTTAAAAAAGCGAACTAATAAGAAAAATAAATTAAAAATTAGTTAGTGTTATTTAAGTAGTACACTATATTATTAGCTTCCTCATTTGACCCTACTTTTATATAGATGTTGACTTGATTAGTCTCTTGAGACTGATATTTGGTCAACCATGTACACTCCTGTAGTGTAAAGACCGAGTAAAAACTATAGGTTATATTGTGTGACATTTATATATATATCTATAATATAGTTATCCATTTACATTTTCGTATAGGTTCAATGGAGGGTATTGGGGGTCCCAATAAACATGCTTTTCAAATCATGTATCAATAATTTCAGAAACTTCAAGGAAAAAATTAAAGTGCGTATTTTATTCCAATTTGATGTTATTTATTCAGAAATATATCTGGCTTACTATCCAATGTTGATAGACATAATTTTAATAAATAATATAATTAAAAAATATGTGGATTAGAAGCATATTACGAGTTTAAGTGTTTTTTTTAATCACAAATAGAAATCCAATACTATAGTGGTATTAAAGTAAAAGAAAAGGATATACGAGTAGGTTCATTATATTATTGATCGAGTTTTGAATCGTAGTAAAATAAAATGGGATAGTTACCATTCCATTCTCGGGTTAACACATATTATGTTGATGTGTGAATGAAAATGAACAATATGAGGCTTGCTGAATAGTTTTTGTTCATTTGAATTTAATGTCAAAATATCTGAATTTCAACTTGATATATGTTCTGGTCTCCTGTCATTTGAATTAATCATGTTCATTCCTTGAAAATGTAAGTTAATCAAGATTTATTCCCCTTAATTAACCATGTTTATTTTCTGATATTAAAGTTTGAGATTTCTCTTTGAAATATCAAGAAATTAAATTATTCTTTTGATCGGCAAAGTTTTTCTCCTTTTACTTTTTTTGCTAATCGATATGTGCAAGCTTCAAACTTTCAGTCACAAGTGTATGTATTTGAAAGTGAATGTCTAATTATGGGGAGCAATCGACTACAACGATTTGCATTGCATTCCTATCAGGCTGAAATCTTAGATATCAAGAAATGAACCTAATTAATTAGGGAATGACTAACTTTAATGTTCAAAAAAATTAACTAGTTAATGAATAGGTGGTAATGCAAATCAAAGATTCATTGTCCAAATTAACCAGATTTGTTTCCTAAAATTAAAGTTAGTCAAAATGTTCATTTCCTGAAATTAAAGTTAGTCAAAGTACATTCTTTGAAATTAAAAAAAACGTTATATTTACTATCCAGACTTTGTTACCTACATATATAACAGTAGATCATCAATCAAACAATATTTATAATAGGGAATTGAGATATTAAAATTGGTAATTAAGAGAAGCAATTGATAGAAGGTTTTTTTTTTTTACCACTGAAGACAATATCTTTTGCCATTCTTGGCCAAATTATTTGATTTGATTTGATAGGTATAGGGAATTAAAAGGGAAAGAGTTTGGGCAATATTGCTGTGATGATTAGAGTAATTTGGGAAGAAAATAATATTCATTCATTTAAAGAAAAATGTGAGAGGATTTTATGGATATAAAAAGATCTGATTAAATTTTAAATTTCATATTTGGGTCTAACTAAAATTTATCAAAAATATATAAATTGATAACTACTAAATTATTGAGTAAAATAATATTTTAGCTACTTCAGTCTCGTATGTTTGAAATTGTCTTCGAAGTATATAAACTTGCAATAAAATAAAATAAATTTAACTTGGAGTACAAATTAAAGAACGACTCTAAAAGCAAATATTTCAGGCACTTTGATCATTTCCACTTTCCAGCGTCTTGCTCCTTCGTGTCTGCTCTTCAGGCCCAAGTTCTTCATTTTCATCTGCAGCCCATTTATTTCTTCGTCTAGTTATGGGCCTAATGGTTGGGCTCATAACATTTCTATTTGATCCAACATGTATATGGAGATTAGTCTTTGTTAAAATGACCTTGATTTTGAATTTTTAGTTACTTTAAAGATATGGTAAGATTATCAACTTTTATGGAAGAATTACTGAAATACACGTCTTATGTTTTCCTTATTTCCAATATCCCCTTCTATTTCTAAAATCCCTTATTTCTTTAATGTATCCGAGCTACATATTAATGTATACGAGCCATTATTTAATGTATCCGAGCTACATATTACGTATCCGATTTATTTTATAATGTATCCGAGCTACATATTATGTATCCGGTTTATGTTATAATGTATCCGAGATACTCTTTAATGTATCCGAGCTACATATTATGTATCCAGTTTGTGTTACTTTTTAAGGGATTAATGTAATTACAAACTAAAGAGGGATAGATTGTAATTTTATATTAAAACTATGTGATTCCTAAAATTTACCCTTTAATGTATCATTTGATTGAATGATCTGTAGAACATAGAACAAAAATAATTTCCACTTTTGCAGCATATAGACAATTTGCATGCATTTACCATGATTAAGTAATGACTTCGATTGTATAAGTATAGGAGTGACATATTAGCCCATTCGATCAATATAATCGATTTAAGTTTGATTTGATTATTGACTCATTCTTATTTATTTAATTAGTTTAGTTTATAAAAGTTACATATGATATGCCATCCATATTGACTATTGACTATATATATATATATATATATATAGACAAAATAAAGAAAAAAAATAAGTTTATTTAGTACTAAAAATTATATAAAAGAACAAAAACGATGTGAAATTAGAAGCTTCCTAATGAAGTGATGATGTACGTGTTCAATCATCATAAAATAATTTTGGTTTTGACCTTTCAAATGCCTGTGATGAAAACGAGACTTAGAAGGAATGTGTTCGGTATAACCAACGATACCTTTAATTCATCATAACTAACTTTTAATTTGCTAAGAAAAGGTCACACTATAAACTATATTCCTTCGTTTGAAAAGTACACTGTGTAGCTAGATAAATTTTTTTTATGTTTATATATATATTGACATTCTTTGACTTCTTTATAATTTAATATCCCTTTATCGAAATTTTGACTACGCCACTGATTATAAATGGTTTTTGATAAGTAGGTAAAGGAATTTAGTACCACTTTAATTCCAAGCTTTAATGCAGTGGGTATCAACATTTACTTCAGCTAGTTTCTTATGGTCCTCTAATCAACATTTCTTTTATTCCGAATTTTTTTTTATGCATAAAATGCATTACATGGCACTGTATTCTCTCTTTTTCTTTTAAACGATTTTAATAAGATTAAAATAGTTAGTTGGAAAACATTATTTTGATTTATTTATCTTTTAGTTCCAAATCATGTCTCTCAGAAAGCATCAGAGACCCTAAAATCATGTGGAACATTGTTCCATGATTGTAAAATCTTGTCATGTTAATTACATGAGTAGAAATAATGAGGGATTAAAGAAAATTTCTTGCCAAAAATAGACTTATAATCTACATAAACTATTACAAATATCACTCATAGTTGACTAACACACTAATTGTGATAAAATTAATATTACCCACTCTTTTCCTTCTCAAATTACATTTACATATCATCATAGTATGTAATTGCATCAAACAAGTACTCAGCGTTACAAGTTTTTAATCATTTATTAAATTGACACTATTACTATTTTTTTTTAAAATATTAAAGAGGGGGGAAAAGCAACCCCAAATATTGAAAAGCCATATGGAATCTATATGTTACAAAAAGTATATGTAGAATATTTGCTTTATCCCACTTTTGATACTTGAACTTTTTTTTTTCTTTTTCCATCAATAAAATTTGTACGTTAATTCAAACGAAACATGACTCGTGAATAGTGATCAATGAAGTGGATGAATAATCACTTGTGATTTTCTCATCTCCAAATTATCTTTGCAGATAAAATCACCTATAAAATTAGTCCAAATACGCATAAGCTGGGCTAAACAACATGTTACCATAACATCAATAAATTCCACTAGAACTTTGCAATTTTCTCAATTTATACATCCTCATAGATCAACTATTACATACTATATATAATTGTTATCCATGACCTTGTTAGTTCCACAAATATTTAAACATCAACATGACAATTTTGTACCAATTGATACTTCATAGCTGAACCAACAGCAATAGTGTTTCCAATCATTTTACCACCAACATACGCTGGACAATTCACATTCAAATGATACTTCCCTGAGACAAATGTTCCAACTTTCCATCTAACTCTTCCATCAACTTTAACATTAATCAACACAGTTCCAGCCATTTGATCTTCACTAAGACTCTCACTAAGGTACGGCGCGACGGGGACCGAGTTACCATACACAAAAGGTGACCATATTGTGAAATCTTTATGACCTTGATATGTTTGTGGTAGAAGTGTAGGGAGAGTAATTTGTTGGCCACGGTAAGTTGCATAGACATCAAGTTTGTCATAGTAAATTCCTATTTTGTCATTAGGGTTTCGAGAGGCTAAGGTGATTTGGAAGTTGGTGGTGAGGAGATTAGGTGAGGAAATGTTGAAGGAATAGATAGTAGCATCTTGGAGGATGAAATGTGGTTTTGTTGGCCTAAGGATTAGAAAAATGAGAAGTATGATGAAGAGGATTAGGATTATGAAGCCAACTAGGGCGGCGAATAGGCGGCGGTGTAGCTTGTGACGTTCGTCATCGTGGTGGCCACAGTCTTTGGCCGACATGGTGGTGAGGGGTTGGTGTTTTAGTTCTTTGGGAGAGAGTTTTTGTAAGGGGGAGATATGTTTGTTAATATGGCTTGTTTTTTAGGATTCTATAATGTGGTGAGATGAGAGACTTTATTTCTTGTATAAAATGAAAAGAGAGTGGTCTTTTTGTATAGGAAATGTTGGGAGAATTTCTTTTCATTTTTCTATTTTTGTTGGTGTGGAGAAACTATTAAGTAGGATGTATGAAAATATTCCCTTTTCAAATATGATTATGATACGAACTTTCGTAGTAGGTTAAAACCTGACCCATGTGGTCTTTGATTAAAAGAATACTAGTAGGTTAAGAAACTTCATCTTGCAATTTTACTTTTTTTGTATAATGTGGTGAGAGAGACTTTTGGTCAATTTAAACATTTGGTACTCGAAACCTAGTTATCCGACTAAATCAGATTCACAAGGAATAAATCAACTAAAGCGCTTAAGTGCTTCTCATGAAAATGTTTTAATTTAAAATTCTCAAGCCCAAGAATTCTAGTTATGGATGAAGGGATCCCGATCATCACCTCATCAATGGGGGAGTTTTATTTTCAAATTTGTTGTTTTAAACACTTGAGATTTAGATGACTATTGACTCAGAGGCGAAGCAAGGATTAGGAGTTTGGGGTTCTAAGTTTTTGAATTTGGGAATTTTAAATTTCTTTAAAAAAAAGAGCGACTTTTTGTTGATAGTGGGGTTGTGGAAAGCATTTCCACGACCCCTTTCTTACCACTAAGCTATCAATCAATTTTGTTAGGGGTTCACGAGTTAATATACATATTTAATTTTCTAATACAAATACGGAATCTACGAAAAGCTATTGCATTCGTCCAAACCTATGAACCCCACCTAGCTCCGCCCCTGACTATTGTAAACGTATCCAAAACCTCATTTTCCAAGAACATGTTTTGGAAATGTTCCAACGACAAATACATCCAAATTACATGTAGTAACAAGTTGGCAATTTTAGAGGAAAAAGTGAAATGGTGGAAAATGAAGTTTGGTGATGGTGATGATATTGTGTGCTAGTTGCAAGCAACCTTATCTTTTAGGGACGTATGCTTCTACGCAAAGGCTAATAAAGATTCAAGAATTATTCCAAAGGGTCCTACTTATATAGTCATGACAAATTAGGATTGCATTATTCTCAAGATACCAACCATATTGCCTATTATACCCTGAATCAGTAAAAAATTCAAGTTCAATTATTACACAAGTATTTTATGAGAAAGTTAATTAGTTACTGATAATTTACGCAATAACTAATATGATTAAATTTGGTAAGGTGACATTTTAATCATTTAGTATTTGGAAAGGTTTTGAAGAAAGAGAACTATAACATGAATAACAGGAGTTGTTCATTTGGCTTTACCCTACTTGTTTGTAGATCAACTAGTTCGCGCTCTAGTTTTTCATTGATCTTTTCTGCCTCTAGCTCTATGAGGAATCGAGGGGAGTCAACTCCGATATTAACAAAGTTGAAAGGTACAATTGAATTTCATTCAAAATAAAACAACAAACAGGATCAGCAATAGCTAAGGAAGGAGGATCTGGTTGTGTTTCCAGTCATTGACGACAAATTCAAGACCAAGTTTTACTCACTGAAAGTAAAGATATATACTAAGTTGGAGCTGTAAGTTTTACAGTCCTAGAAACAGTTTATACAATACATTCTAAAGAAAAAATGTAAGTGATGACTTATAGCACCAGAACCAAAAGAAACCTCGTAAATCATCTGGTGGGGAGTAAAAAACATGCACAAAGGATAACAACTCCTGGATCCCATTTCCTACGCATACCTGGAAATAGGAATTGTTGGCTTCAACAAGGTAAGATATGGAAGAGCTTACTTTTACACACTTACAGTGTAAAAGAACTTTCATACTATCAGGTCACCGGTCACTTCAAAGATAACTACAAGTAAATGTCCATAACAAGTGGGATTCGTAACCTGGAAAATAAGACAGGTCATCCTACAACGAGTGAAAATACACTAATAGCGTAATAGTCTTTTACACTGTTAGAATATATAAGCTTAATCCAATATATTCAACTATGGTAGAATTATTTGCACAAGATAACTATTTCTTCTGTAACTACATTGGAATTAAACCATCGATGCAATCTCTTGGCAAGAGAATGTCTCCTTTCATGTTATTCTTACTTAAATAACTCAAGGAGCGTGTTCATTTGTTGCCAAGACATGACATTTGTATCACAATATAAAGTTAAAACCAAGACACGACAGACATGGTTCCATCAAACTGGAAAATATACACGTAGCTTAAACTTGAATAGTACAACTGAAAAAGGTAGAATACGCAAATAACAGGTATCTTATCATCCCTGGCAGATAAGAGCAGAGAAGAGTAGGAAACACAAAAAAAAGGTTCATTTGCAAGCAACTTTCATCAAGACAGCAGATTGATCCTTCAAGAGGTTTTACACCTTCTATCAAAGGCACTAACAAATGGACAGCTGTACATAAATATTTACATTGAAGATTGTTCCTCAATAACTAAATATCAGCATATATAACAGACACCAGGTAATAGCCTAATAGAATAACTATAACCGTTCACACAAAATATGACAGCGACCGTCAGGAGTCTTACATCTGAGCGAGAGGTAAGACCATCGGAACAGATATATTGAAACCAATGACTTCACTTTTTGAGAAGTAGGCAATAAACCAGGGGTAAGGCTGTAAAATACCCCAAAATAGAGGTAACAAAAAATATTACATAAACAGCATGAGTAAAGACGAGAGCTACGGCATCAACAATAGTTGATTTGAGTTATTACAAATAAGATTTGTTTCTGATTTCAATTTTATTATGTTAGCTAACAGGGATTCAGCACATGAGCTTTTGAAATTACTTGATCAGCCTCACCCAGACCTCACATTTTTCATCAAACAACCAATGCCACATAAATTCTCACTTGGTTTATTATTTATGTAAAGAATAAGGAATCAAGTGCCTAACGAACTAACAAGTATGTTCCCAGATAGATGGAGAGAGAATATAATGAACTTCTGACATACCATACATGCAGTGGCAAATCTGCAATGAAGGACAATGTCCTGCCCTTCAACAAATCTTTAAGAAGATCCATACCATAAGAATCAAACCTGCACTAGTTCAGCAGCAGCGAGTGCATAATCCTATAGCTCCTGAACACTAACATGATCTATATTTTCACATCTGCCCATCTGGCAAAGGTGCTCCGAACACATGATCACCGCCCCCCCAAAAAAAAAAAAAAACACACACACACACACAGGGCAAGAGATCCATCTCCTCTGGGTTGCTAAATTCTCAGAGTTAAGAGAGTTTCTACAAGTCAAAGCCTTCTATAACAATCAAGGATTCATTTTCTCAAAACCAAGTCCAAGTCTCAAAATCTCCATGAGCCAGATCTCAGAGTTGAAGACGAACAAGAGTGTCTTTAAGATTCTTTTTATGTTGTTAACTATATCAAAAGTGCCTATCACATGAAATAACATGAACTAAGAGGCTATTTAAAAGGATCACAGGGATAGTCCTTTACAACTCCTTTTTCCCTAGTATTCTCCTTCTATTCATATTTTCCCACAACCACAGCATTTTAATAGTTGGTTACTCTTTAATCTGCCAAAACAATGCCCCACAACCAAATTGGTGCTGCATTACGAAGGTCACAATCTTGATACTTTAAGCTTGTATCAACAAGTAGACATGATAGTAGAAGCCTAAAAGTTCATATTGACATTACCTTGAACTGCTTCACATTACTTCAAAAGTTAAAGACATCAAGAACTTATAGTTTGGACGATATAGGAATGAACTTTTATTTGATGAGGTCAAAAGAAATTGTAAAAACATTACCTTGTAATGCTTTAAAGCAATGTTTTGAGGAAAAGAAGATATCATATGGAAGGAACTTAGTGAAGCACTAGGAATCTCCAGAAAGTTATTGTCATCACAACAGAAGCCTAATATTTGCAAGATTTGGAATCGCCAATAAAATAGAATCCTAAATGACATGAAGGGGTTTCTACAGTTTCATAGAATTAACCTTCCATTCCTAAACATATCAATCTTACCACCCTTTTCACTTGGCTTGGCTTAGCAATACTGTAAATCATTAGAAGCAAATAACCAGTTAAAACAACCAAGAATAATGTAGAAATATAACACATTCTATCTCCACATCTTAAATGTAGCCTCAGAAATAACAACAAGAACAACCTAAAGATGTGCATACACCAATGTGAGGAATAAACAATCCAAGATCAGCTTTTTCGTGTTTTTTTCTATAAGATCAACATAACGCAATTCAATTAGCATTATCCTTACTACATTGCTTACACAATTAAACTAAGAAGTATATAACACAACAGAATTAGAGAATCTAACGGGTCACCAAAATTCAATTAAAATTCACCTCAGTTAAAACGCCACCATCACAGCCCAACCCGACACCGCCTTTGTCCTCCAAGCAAGTTCCCAGAAGACTTGTTTAACGCAACTCCAACTGACAAATCCCCACAATAAACCCTCAAATACCTCCTCCTTGCTCTCCAAGCTCCAGCTTTAAAACTAACCCTAGCTACCATCCTCACATTGAATCTAACACTTGCCTTTTCAGCCCTCTCTTTACCCATACCCTCAAAAGCCCATTTCTCCACATACGCCCCAGACGCAACAAATCTAACCTCCTGGGAAGTCTCGTTTACCCTATCCATAAAGAAAGGTGGAACCGTAGTATCAGCAATTGAGAGTGAATCATAGAAAATCGCAGCAGCAATTTCGTCGTAGTACAGAGTAAGCTTCTTGTTTGGATTCCTGGAAGTAAATCGGAGATCCCAGTTAGCAGTTATGAGGGAATTCGACAGATTAAGGTTGGAAACATTGAGCGAATCGACTTGGAACTCAGGGATGCGTGGAAGAATGACAATCCAGATGACGAAGAGAATTGTGCCGGTGATGATTGTAGAAGCAACAAGTATAGCTATCACTCGTCGGAGAAAGGTATTACGCTGGGCCGCGTAAGGGTCTGGGTAGGGGTAGTTGTTGTAATACGGTGGTGCAGCGTAAGGGTAGGCGGTGGCCGGAGGTGGGGGTTGAGCGGAGGGGAAGCCATTGTGGTTAGGAGGAGGAGCGGCGGCGGCGGGGTAGCCGGTAACGGGTCTATTCGGGTCAGCCATGGCGGAGGATATGGAGCATCTGCAGTAGTGGGAGAGTGGAGTGGAAAGTGAAGAAAAGTCGGTGACGAATCTATAAGAGGACGAAAGGAGAAAAGGACTTTGTGGTCATTGTTAATTCAACAGCTAGTAAGGAGTCTAGGATAGAGTAACATTCAATAATTTTGTATTATCATGTAATCTATGTGCCTAGTATTAAATTCTTACGCAAATAGTAGCAATTTATAAAAGATAATTTTACCATTGTGATTAATATATTATAATTATAATAGTTAAATACAAGTGTCACACAAATGGAATGATTATATATAGAGCCGTCAAAACGGGATTAGCCCATGCGGCCGGCTCAACCCAACTCGTTATTGGTGTAGGGTTGGGATATGATTTTTCAAGTCCATTTAAAATTAAGGCTTATAAGTCCGACCCATATAAACCGTTGGCCGTTGAGACTTCACCGGGGTCAGGCCAGGGTCGGCCCATGGGACAAAACTTTTTATTTAAGGGTAACTTACAAATTACAATAATCTAATTACTTAAATACACGATATGTTGTAGTATTATGAATTTTATCAGATTTTGGTACTTCGAGATACATGTATCTCGAAATATATAGACTCAAAATTAGGTTAATTTGTTCTAGATACACTCTATCCAAGTAGATTTGCATGTATCTAGGATACATAGACAAATCTCGCGCCCTCCCATCTTGCATGTCACTCTCTTATCTCGTTCACATATATGGTATGCGAGATACATGTTAATTACACTAGATCTTTTGCAGTGTTATTGAAACAATATCATTTTTTGTCATATTTGATTTGAAAATATTCTTATTTTCTTGATGTTATAGTATTATAAGTTTGAAAAGAAAAAAAGAAAGGCTAGCCCGTCCCAGCTTTCGGCCCTTTTAGGATTGGGTTGAGTTGAGCATTTCCGGCCCGCCCTAGCCCTTCAAATTTCTTGGCCCGCCAGGCTTGGGCCGGGTGGGGTTGTACCGGCCATTTTGACAGCTCTAATTATATATTGAGAAAACACATAAAAATTCCTAAACTTGGCAGCACAACTTACACGTTTAAATACCCCTTAACACCTTTCAAATGATTTAAACACTCCCTTGGTAGAGAGAGTGAGTGTACTCTCCAAAAAGCGAGTGAAAAAAAAAGAAAAAAAATTGAATTTTGTAATGTCCTACACATGGCCTTTTTTAATTGGTCTATAACTAATATTTTAAATAGTTTTTCTTGATATATTAACTCTTCAAAAAATATGTAATTTTTCTTATTTAAAGGTAGATGATATATGTGGGTCTCCTTTTAAAATATATACGTTATTTATGTAACTATATATACTTCGGTATGATACTCAATATTTTGGTATGTTATTTCCAAATATCAAATACCAATTTTTTAAAAATATATATCTTATATCACACCATATACTATAATATCAAATCCACGATATTAAAAATTTCGATATGATTTGATAATTTTGACTATACCCGTACCATGTCCACCCTACAAGGTAGCACCAAAGAAATATACTATACAATGCAGTATTGGAGGAATGGGAAAAATCTCCTAACAAAGGGGAGCCAATATTCACAAAGATTAACATATTTTTCATTTATTCGAGGTAATAATATTTAGACTTTTTGTGAGCTCAAATTGAACAAGAGGGTCCCTCCTTTGTTGCGTTTATAAAAATAAATAAAAATAAAATAGATTGAAAATTTTATTTTCTATTTTGTATTTGATATTTGTAATATTAGGACCTTATTTTTAATAATATAAAACCCAGAAAGGCAAACTTTTATCCCCCAAAAAAATGTGTAATGTGAATACTATAATTAGCTTTTGGATTCACGAGGTTGCATAATGAGCCACACTCATCTATACAACATATATAAATTGAATGCATAATGTGCCAAACTCTTCATACAAGAAAACTCAATTTTAAGCAAAAACTAATTGAACAAGTCAATAATAACAAAAAAAAAATAATTGAAAATCTAGGGATGCATCCTATGTTGTCCAGACTTTTCAAAAATGTCAAGGTGTGCGTGTCAGATTCGCCAAAAATAGTGTATTTTTGGAGAATTTGACACGAATACGACATTGAAAGTGAAGAGTTCGCGGATGCATCAATATAATAGCTGTTGTGTGCAATTTCCTCCATTACCAGACATAATCCCATTAGTCATATTAAATGAATCAAGCCTCAAATCATTGCAATCTACCACTAGAATTGCACTTTTTCTAAACCTTAATTTAGTGTTAACACAAAATCTTGATTGCAACAAAAAATCAAAAGCCACCTCTTTAAATCCTTCAAATTCTTCTTCAATTTCTTTGCTTAGCCATCCATCATGATCATAACTACTTAACCTTATTGGCACCATTTTCTCCTTTGAATTTTGAATGATTGGATCCACTAATTTAGTCACCGAAAAAAAATCATCCATGTGATAAATCCAGGCTCGAATTTCTTCATAGACAAAACTAATTCTACCCTCATTAGGGTTCTTGATGGAAAAAGTAATATTCCAATCTATAATATTTTTTGAGCCACGATGATAATTAATTAAAGGAGAGAAAGATATTGAATTTACGTGAAATTGAGGTTCTTCGAATTTTTTTGGGAATTTTGTGGAAATGATGATGATGAGAAAGAGGGATAATAAGGTAAAAAGTCCAATATATTTAAATAAATCTAGCCATGGATCATATTGTTTTTGGATTTTTTCAAACATTGTAGTTGTGATGGAAGAAAAAGATGAAGTAAAATTAGATTTTAGGATACTATATTTAACCCTAATTGTAGTATTAAATATGATTTATTTATTTAATAAACAATTAAATACAGGATTAAACAATTTTATATTTTATCAAAAAATTATTATCCTTTTTATCTCATGAATCAACAGTCTCTTAAGTAGTATATTCGTATTGCTAAAACGTACATTTTATATGCTTAATACACAGATAATTTCTTAAATTTGTTATTAAATTTTGTTTCTAATATCTTAAATTTGTATTAAAATTTATTTAAACACTTGAACTATTATTTATTCGTAATGTCAAAACGTACATTATATGTTTAAAACATAGATAGTAATTTTTTAAATTTATCGAAATTTTCCGTACATGCTTATCTCGTACCTGGTGACTTATTTCAATTAGTCATGGAAAGACATCATATTATAAAGTGTTCCTAGTAAATACTTTCGAATTCAAAATTTGACCAGATAAAATTGGGTGTTGAGCTAAAAGTTTTGATGCATGGTTCTATTAAGGATGATGTAATGCTAGAAATAGTAGTCATTTGTGTGAAGAGTGAAATTGATAGTTGCGCCGTCCAAATAGCTGTGTATATTGCAGAAGAGGGGTGTCAAGCATCAACTAAGGGTCTGTACTCTGTCTATGCGGTCAATAGTGCGTCCTATCTCATCTCCTTATTCTTCTAACTCCAAATCCAGCTCATAATCACTAGGGATGACAATGAGGCGATGTGGGGTAGGGACAGGGAGGGTTGAGCTTAATCCGTCGTGCCTCGCATAACATTTTTTCTCATTTTCAACCCGTCCACTCCACCCTACATAAACTTGCTCAGCATGAACCCGTCTCGCATCTATGTTTGACTTGTTTATTTTTTTTTTAATATAACAGATCTAGTCATAGAGAACTCAAGACATAATCTCAGATTTTCATCATGTACTGTTTACATCAGAATTCAGAGTAGTCAGCAGAGCCAACAAAAATAACTGTATGTAGCAGAGGCATCTAAAAATACATGACTTATAATGAGCACCACTTTGATTTGATACTAATATAACCATCCATCCAAAACATCTGAAATTTTCTGAACTGTATCTCAAAAACAGGTAGTTTAGTGCATATTGCAAAATGATCGCATCTCAAGAGGTATTTTAATGACTGCTCCACGATTTGAATTCGTGATCGGTCTCATTGAGATAACTTTTCAAAAGTTGGACGGACTACTTCTTAGGATCGAAATAACAAAGTGGTAACAATTGCAAACCTTGAAGGCCAATATATATCAAAATGACAACAATTTTTTATATGATTTGATCAATTGACCAATATATAAAAGATTAACTTTAAATTTCATATTCAATTTTTAATAATATGTTTTTAATCATAATATACATTTTCATGATATGTTTAATATTATGAAAATTTATTTGGTGTAATTAAACAACATCATAATATATACCAGAAAAAGAAGTGGTTTGCCCAAAGTGATAATAGTACTCAGTTGGACAGGATCTCATCTTGATTCTTGTCACTTGCGATAGGTGGGATAAGAATAAAATTTGAGATATTTTATTTGATCATTTGTATTAAAATAATTATGAGATTACTACTATCTGATATAAAAGATGAGATGAAATAAAATATCCTTGCTTATCTCATTCCACGCACCAAACAAACCCTGCGAGGAAATCAACTGGAAGAAATCCAATACTTCAAATCACAGTGCTGATATGACAGAGTAATTAAGTATAACAGAAAGTGGGAGTTGGATCTGTAGTAGATTCTATACACTCTGTGCTCAACCTGCAGTTAATAATACGCATCTCATGATCTTCTTCTTCTTCTTCACTGCACATGTCCAAATCTTGCTGCTATCAATCTTTTCTTTCTATACGTTTTTACATTCTCAAATGGCTGCTCTGTTAGTAACTTAATTAATTACTATCTCCGTCTCTCATAATGAATGACTTTCTTCTGAAACACCACTTATTTTGAAAAGCTAAAAACACTACTTAGTATATAAATTGCTCATTATTCCTACATTTTACTTCATTGAGTTTTCTAGTACTATTTCTTCTATTTTATTAATTTGTGTAAAAAAAACAACACTGTCTTACTATGCTTGTTTATTTAATCTACTCTGTTCTTGTCCTGGCAGATCACTACTCACATGCTATATGATCACTTAATTCACAACACAAAGGTTGTTAATTTGTACTAATTAATTAAGGTTGTTGTCTTCATTTTATGTATTACTAATTAGTATTTCTTAATTTAAATGTACAGATTACCATAAATGGAACTAAGAGAAGCACCTATGAGACCAGACCCTTTGCATCATCATGGAGGTGTCCATAGGAATATAATGTTTAATCGGTTTGTTTAATTACTCTGTTTTCCCTCTCAAAGGGTTATAATACTAGTATTAATTCTGATAAATATATTAGACAGGGTTATAGTACTACTTTAAGTTGTGAGTTTAATACTATCTTCATTTATCGTACCACAAAATATGGAGCAAATTTTAAATACTGAAAATGAAATGAAATTACTAAACCAAATGGTCACCCTAATTTGGGTTGGCTCGGCCTCCTAGTTTATGGGCTTCCTTCTCTATTGGGTGGACCAGATTTATTGGCCCACATATCAACGATAACGATAAGAATCTAGCCAATGAAGATGCTTGCAAAACTATAAGATTAATATTGGGAAAATTACGCGTATAAGCAAACATATACTAGTTAATTACTTAATATAGCTATAGTTTACCTTAATTATAATTCGCGACTTACTTTTAGTTATAATTACACAGCTCAGCTTTTTAGTTTTGTATAATTCGCGCATTTGTATAATTCAGAATTTGTATAATATAATTTGTATAACTATTTGCACTTCTGATGTTTGTAATTGTAAAAATTCATTATTTCGAGTTTATACAAAAATAACTAAATTATACAAATATACCCGCGAATTATACAAACCTGTGAATTATACAAATCCGTGAATTATACAAATGAGGCAGCTTAAACTATAGCTACAACCCGTAAATATGCAAACTTTAGCTATGGAACATAATTAAGTTTATTATAATGGCTATTTGTGAAAGTTCCTCATTAATATTCCTTCCCTTCTAATTTAAATGACATAGGTTTTTAATCTATTCTACAAAAGAAATAATCATTTTTCTTATAATTTAAAATTAAAATATTTATTTTATTTTTAGTCACATATATTAGAATGAAGAGAGAGCGTATTTCTCGATGCGAATGTCTGATGTTTTAAACATAATGACAATCTTTTTTGAAAGAAAAAACATCTAATTATAAAGATATTCCAATTATAAGTACTAATCTACTCTTTTGTTTGAAATAGTTATATAATGTCTCACTAATTAATAATTTCGTACTAAATTTTTAATCAAATTCATCACTCCTTCAAATTTTAAGTCAGATACATGAATCAAGATACTAGATACACATAATTTTTTAGATTATATACATTGTGAAACACATATACATAAGGAGGGAAGTGTGCAAGAGAGTTGGTGTATTTCCGATAGATGTGAGTCATACTTAATACATATATCTTTGATACTAATTACATTTTGAAATATAGATACATAGGAAGAAAGGAGAGTGAGAGAGGAGAAAAACTAGTGATATATGAGAGACGCAAGCGAGTGAATTAGTGCATCCTAGATACATGTGAATCATGCTTAAATACAAGATAAATATAATTATCTTTCAAGATAAAATATGAATAGCTCGAAGTAAAAAGACAGTGACCCATAAAGTAAAAATAAGAATTCTTTGGAAATCAAACTATTAATGGCAAAAATATTTTTAAATCAAACTTTAATCGAAAGGCATTTTTATTTATTTCACATAATATAAGGACATTTTTTACCATTTTCAATTAAGTTTGTGAATACACGATAAAAAATTAGTCAAAATAAATATTATAAAAAAACAGAAAACTAACAGCTTGTTCTTGCTCCTAGATCATTAATCATGAGTGTTTGTTGATTGTGATGAACTTGACGCTTTATTTTTTAATAAAAAATCTACAATTTTTTTTATTTTAAATTAAATTTTAAGTTGTTCTTATTTATTTATTTTTAATAATGTGTCTTAAAATTAAAATTGAATGTTTTTTTGTGAATACTTGTGAGAATCTTAAATCTTTTTTGAGTTTAATCTCTTTTCTACTTATATTTTTTTCTTTTTAAAATTATGAAAAAAAGAATAAAAAAATTAAAACTTAAATATTTTTTTACGTGAATCTGATGCGAACGTGTCAATGATATAACACGTGTTGAAGTTTGTTACTTCTTCTGTCTCATAATAGTTTATTACTATACTAAAAATGGTTGTCCCATATTAGTTGATCACTTTACTAAATCAAGAAAGTATTAATCGACTTTTTCCCATATTACTCTTTCAATTAATTCTTGTTCAAAATATTCACACTTATTGCTACTAAATAATTGCATGTAGTAGTAGTGTATACAAAATTAATACTCCAATTAGACTTGTTATAATCAAGAAAATCAAACCTTTTTTTGCATTATTATTTTGAGCATCTCTCCCCTTAAATTCAAGCATATGGTCCAAAAACAAGATTCTCAAGAGTGTCATGTAAATAACTTATACAGCAAATTGGACCAACCTATTATAACTGACTTTTACAAGCAACATTCAAAACAAATAACTGTGTAAACAACATTAAATTGAAAAGTTTTTTGCTCTGTATCTGGACGACACCAATTTGATCTCTTGATCAATCATTCATGATTACTCGGTATCTGTATATTCACCATATATAGACTGAACGTAACGCCTCCATAGATTATTTTCACGAGCCAAAAGCAAATTTAATGTCGAAAATGCTAGCAAAACCAATAGTAAGGAAGCAATGGACTTTGGTAGCCAAAACCAACTTCACCTATCGAGCATCGTTGGATGTAAAAGAATCCGCAAATCCAGTTGGCTTAGCAGGAATACTTCCTCTGCTATCTTGACTAGTATTGGTGAAGTCTCCAGTCTCTTCATCCTGCCAGTCCTTCAACATTTCTGGCAGAGGTAGACTGTAGTCAATTCCTGAATATTCATCAGACTCTTCTACAGGTTTCCACGACTCAACTAGTTGACCAAGCACATTCACAACGTGTGACATGTCAGGCCTGTGATTGGGGTCTCTCGCAGTGCAATGTCCAGCTAATTCAGCCATAGTGCAAATGCTCTTGTGGATATCTTCTGTCACGTCAAGAGCTGGATCAACGGAAGCAAGGAGGTTTTCTTTATTGGATTTTATCTGCCAGAACCACTCAACTAGATATCGAGTTTCCTCGGACCGATGCTCATCAAGGGCGGTTAGTCCAGTCACAAGTTCCATCAACACCACCCCAAAGCTGAAGACATCTATTTTAGTTGTGACTTTTCCGGTCACTGGAGAGGTAAAATGTGAGTTAGGATATATGAAGGCAATTCGTTCAACAAGACAGAAAACTAAAATATACGGGTAACTTAAAGATTAAGTAAGCAATAGTTTCTACACCAAAATTAACAGGTATGCCATGCTTGTTGAACAGCGTTACACAAACATATTTCAGCTTATTGCCTCGAGAGAAAAGTATATCTTTAAAGGGATAGACTAGAGTTTCTATTTCTTCTTGTGGAGTCAAGATCATAAATATGCTCTGAATGATCATATGGAGAGAGGATGTGAAACCTTCTACTTGAATTGTTTAACAAAGATAGTGAACAGAATGAGAATATCACTGAATGATGCGAGATTGATACATCAATGTCCGAGGTATATCAATTTAGTAGGCACACCGACAACATAAAGGAAAAACGTAAATGCTCCATTAGTTACTCTGTTCTATTTTGGCTGGAGAAGGAAGGGCTTGGAAGGTCAGAAGCGCGATTCAGCACAGTTTGGATTCTCATCATAGAACTGATGCATTTCTTAAAATAGAGGGACTAAAAGAGTATTGGTTTCGTTCAGGTAGAGATGTGTTCATGTAACAGCTTACCCGAGAGTAAAAATACAACTGATGCTTAAATGATAATATTTACCAGAACAGTCAAAATGAGTGTCTAAGAAGGATACCAATGGAAAAAAATGCACACATACCAGCATACTCGGGAGCAAGGTATCCAAATGTTCCGGCAAGCCTTGTTGCAACAGACCTTTCTTTGTCGGGAGCGAGTTTCACTAATCCAAAATCTGAAACTTTTGCTCTAAAACCATCATCTAGAAGAATGTTTGATGATTTGAGATCGCGATGTATGAAGCTTTGGTGTGCCAGATTATGAAGGTACTCCATCCCTCGAGCGACATCTAGAGCAATATTGAGTCTCGTTGTCCATGATAAAGGCTCTAAGTTCAGGATCTTCCAACGGAAAAGATGTCTACTCAAAGCGCCCTTTGACATATATTCATATACCAAAAGCCTCTCATTTCCTTCAATGGAATAACCCAAAAGTGAAACTAAATGGCGATGTCGAACCTTAGAAAGCACAGCTATTTCTGCTTGAAATTCATCCAATGCCTTGCTGTTGATAATGGCAGATTCCATTCTCTTCACTGCAATTTGAATTCCATCTTCAATTACGCCTTTGTAAACAACTCCAAAGCCACCACGACCAAGCTCATTCTCTGGTGCAAAATTATCGGTTACCCTCCGAAGGTCCTGGGTTGAAATGACAAGGTTTCCAATCTCAATCACTCGACTACCTTTTGTTCCACCACTAGTTGTAGTAGTTGTTGTAGTACCACTCTGTAAGCTGTACATCATGGGATCTTCTAAGACAGTGATCTTAACAATGTTATCTTGATCGAATGGCTCTTTGGGGTGGATAACAATAGTACCTGAATCCTTCTCTCGTTTTCTCTTGCTCTTGAAATACAAAACAACGGCAAGAAGAGTGAAGACGAAAGAAGCTGCACTCACAACTACAATGATCATGGTCTTATCATGGCTCTCTGATGTGGTTTGCCCTTTGGTTCCACTGGAAGCCTTTGAGTCTGAACCTGAACTTTTCTCTGGGGAAGGCGGTGTATCTGATAACGTTGGCTGATTATCACCGGGAAACGGGCTTTTCGAAGGTAACTCCTTGCTTGATTTAGGACTGCGACTCAATGGAGAAAATGGGCTAATACTCAGAGGAGGAGCCGCTGCAGTTACATTAGCAACAAGATGAGCATTTCCGTCTGTAATGACTTTCACACTATCCCGGAATTTCGGTAATGGTGGATCAAAATTGTTCCCACTTAAGTCCAACAATCTCAAGGATCTGAGCTCTGTTAAGTTTGCAGGAACTCGACCGTGCAAACTATTTCTTTTTAAGTGAACTTCAAGCAGTGAATCCAAGTTTGCAAGTGAAGGGCTAAGCGTACCCGTAAGGTTCTTGTTCTGTAGATTAACAATCGTAATCTGGCCTTTAGGATTGCAACTGATTCCCAACCAAGGACCTGTACATGGATCATTGCCACTCCATTCAGGAGCAAGGTTGGCTGGATAATTCCAACCGCAAAGAAGATCTAAAAGTGCATTAACTTGAGGAGCACAAGGAACACCAGGAGTTGGCTGACAGAAAGAATTTGAGGAATATGTAGCATTCACAGCTCTAAACTTTGGGATAGGACCCATTAGCTTATTATTGTTCAAGTCTAACACACTCAAGTCTAGATTTGCCAAACCTTGCGGAATCAAACCAACGAGTTGATTTCCGTTAAAATTCAGCTCCTTCAAGTCATTCAAATCACCAATTGTATCAGGAATTGGTCCACTAAAACTGTTGCCTTGAAGCCATAACAACATAAGCTGATCCATAGTACCAATTATGTCGATTGGACCAGTCATTCCAGGACCATCCTGATTATTCAACCACAAAATCCGAAGCATTGAATCACGAAAACTGTCCGGTATCTCACCGGTCAAACGATTATACGACAGCTTCAACGCACTTAGAGAAGGCAATTTCCCAAAAAAATCAGGCACAGGTCCAACTATATTGCATTGCACACAAGAAAAATTTGTCAACTGAGCTGAATCTTGCAACTCAATCGGAATAGACCATCCACTCTCATTAAACGGATTATAATCCAAAGCCAAAACTTGAACACTGCTAAGACCATTAAAGAAATCACCAGGAATCGTATCGAATTCATTGTTATCCAAGTATGCATATTTCAAATCAGATAATCCATTGAAAGTCGGTAATTTCCCTCTAAAACCATTCCCCTGAAGGCCAAGATTTTGAAGCTTTTTAAGTTGATTCAAGTTCTGAGGTAAAGGACCCTTTAAACCCAAACTCTGAACCTGAATTTGGGTAACTCTATCACTAGAACAGAACACATGAGGCCATGCAGGAGGACCACAAGGATCATTCCCCTTGGAAGGCCATTTCAATAGTTCAGGATTCTCTAATCCATTTCTAAAATCACTCAAAATCTTGAAATCATTCAAATTTGTTACACCAGAAACAACATTTACAAGAAATACACCTAATGTACATAAGTATATAACAACACCTCTGAAATCACAATACTTATATACACACATGATGAAAATTCAAGATTATCATAAAATTACATACTTTTTTCTCAAGAATTGTGAACCCCAAATGAACAAAGTACATAACAGTAACATATAAGGATGCAAGTACATAATAACTATAAATTGTTGTAAAAATGGTACCTTTTTTTAATAATGTGAGTGAATTTTGTAAGAAAGAAAGAAGAAAGAGAGATGAGTTTAGCAAAGAGTTGTGGTGCAGTGTGGATCAAACCCTAAAGACAAGTACAAATTCATGACACCTTTTTTTCTCTTTCTCCTTCTGTTCTTTGATTTCTCACAATTCTGTTTTTTCTTCTTTTACTTTTACTTTTTTTCCCTCCTTTTTATAGTAAATCTTTGTTTGGATTTGATTACTCCCTCTATCCAATAATAATACTTGTCCAATTTAGAAAATTAAGAGATAATATATTTTTTGTGTCTATTTTACCTTTGTTATTATATACATTTATCATCTAACATATTTTTAAAGCATTAAATTTAATAAAGTCAAAAGATAGTATAGCGATACTACCCCTATTACTTATTATTTCTTAAGAATTGTATCAAGTTAATAGTGGACAATTATTATTGGACAAAGAGTATATATATTAATTAAATGGACAGTGAGATCTTCAGAATATCATGTCTAAATTATTAACTATTTTAATTATACTAATTTCATTGAACAAAATAAAAAAATATGAATAATGTCTTCCTTGAGTCAATTTTTTATTAAATTCAAATTATTAGTTTGATTTTTTCTAAAATTCAAATTATGATCAATAATGTCTTCTTTTTACTTTTAAATTTCTATTAATTTAAAGAATTATAAAAGACAGATTTATTTATTTTTTGAAATAGACTTAAAAGTAAATAAAATAAACAAATCGAAACGTTGGGTTGTGCTAGTTTGGTTAGATTTTAATTATTTTTTATCTTTTTACATTACTATTATTATTATTCTCTAAAAAAAAAGGGGGTGGCATGATTTTTAGGGTCAAATGAAGAAATGGCTGTGTCGGTGGTATTGTTTTGGACATGATGAGTGCAACATTCGACCAAATTTGGCCTTCTTTTTTTGTTTTTATTACCTTTTGCATGCGTATCAAAATTTGAGGTGTCAACAATTTCAAACCGGCAAGTCAGCACACATGTTTCCTTTTGTTATTTTCTTCCCTGCGTAACATTATTGGCATTTATTAGTTTTTCATCGTCTCATAGTTTGATTGATTTGAATTTTCGTCTCGATGTCTAGAAGCATTTTTTTCCCCATATTCTAGACTAAAAATTGAGTACTCCAATGAAAATAAGTGTCATCTATTCTAGTTTTCACATAATCTACTTGAAATTTGAAAATCTATTGTGGCATTTTAATTAATAGAGCGTGAAAAATGAGATATATGAAATTTATTGAATCGATTATTCAATGTATAATTAGTAAATTACTATGTAATTAAAGGACTAGCTAAGATGACAAAAGTTACGGTTAACAATCAATGCACACAAATTTAGTTTTTAAATGTTTAGAAAAAGTTAAATACACAATTTTGTTTAATTAGCAAGAAAGACATTTTTCATAGTTACGACCTCTATTGAGGAAATCTTTTTATTCAACTATGGTTGAATTTCTTTAGGCTATTTTAAAAAGTATATTATCCTTTGAATATGAAATAACAATACAATTTTAATCTAAAACATACTAATTAAATGGAAGGACGATTAATAAATCTGAAAATTTATGAATATACATAAAGTAAAGATAAATGAATATAGGAAGTTGTGTAATATAATTGAGTTCGAGGGTAAAATTATTTTTGTGTGATCTATAGATTATGAATTTGAGTTGTTGAAGCAGCCACTAATACAAGCATTATGTCAGACTGAGACTGTCTACGTCATACCTCTTGAATGTGACATACGTGATGTTTTTTGCACCGAATTATCTTTTATAATTGAGTCCAAACATCATCTTTTAAAAGCATATATCTTGAACATATCTTTCTTCTTGTAAGATAGAGAGTAATCATCTTAAAAATGCATATTTTGATCAATTTAAGATGAAAAATATGGTTGTTTTCTCAACAAAAACAACACTTTCAAAACATTGAAATCAAAATATGACTTTCAAATTAAATTCTAGATTAATGAATCTAGTCAAAGAGAAAGGTGATGCAATCAGATAGAATATGTGTGTAACGGGTTCAATTTAGACGTTATTTCTTTAGTACCGTTATATATTAAATTTTGAATTTATAATTAAAAAATATAATGTATTCAATGATTAAAACTTTTTAAAAAGTGAAACACACAATAAGTATAAATTGATGAATAAGTCGGTAGCCTTTGGAAAAGAGAGTGGGAAATTCATTAATGTTGTAGCATGTAGGTTGGACCATTTGTATTAAAATATATAAGTCCATCCATCACGGGAACTTCACACCTCCTTAACAACTTGATTCAATCCACATTAAATAAACCTTTTTTCACGTATTACTTTTTTTGTTTTAATTTATTTAAATAATTTAAATTTAAAAATAACTTTTTTTATAAAAAATAATAGATATTAAACTAAAGATATATAGAATGTCAAAGAAGAAAATATTAGATAGGGTATAACAATGCCCCTTTCTTCGGAGGTAATATTTCGAAGGGAAAAAAGTTGTCTTCTTGTGATAATATTAACAGGCACACTACAATTTTTTTAATACAACAATTGTTTATCAATTTACTATCATGATACCAGATTAGTAAGTTTAATCTATCTATATATAACAGGAGAAGAAAAAAGTGACACATGTCAGCACCACAAAATTTGTAGATATATTAAATAATAAATAACAATTTAAATAACAAAACATTTAAAAAAAAACAGTTTTTAAAAAATTGTTTACGTTAAAAACTGTTTTAACGTAATCTTTTTTTTTGTTTAAATAAAATGAATATTTTTGTTCCTAATAAAATGCTAACTGCCTTTTTTAAAAATATAAAAGTTAAAATTGAAACTAAAATTAAAATTATACATGATATATAGATAATGATGCTAAATTTTAGGTGCAAGTAACAACAAAATACTTAAAAATTAAATTCCTTTAAAAAATGAGCAGTTTTTTAAAGATTTTTTTCCTTTTCTTTTAATAGACTATATTTCATACATAAAATAAATAAACTAAAATAATTCAAAGACCAAAAATAGGAACTTTAAAAAACTTCTACGACATAACTTTTAACAATATTAAAATAAACTCAAATTCATTTGCCATTTATT
>JAJOOO010021986.1:0-36455 GCA_029582685.1 Solanum piurae
CCGGCGCCGGCGCCGCCGGTGTGGCCGCCGTGGTCAACAACTCACACCTTCCACCACAACCATTACCGAGACGTGTTGTGTTCCGACTTCTCTGCCATGCTTCACGCGTCGGTGGAGTTATCGGAAAATCAGGGTCCATTATTAGACAACTTCAACAAGACACCTCCGCTAAGATTCACGTTGATGTGTCCGCACCAAACGACCACAACCGACTCATTGTTGTAGTAGCCCCTGCTTCAGTAAACAAGAGGATAAGGCTATTGGGCCCCATTGGGGATAACCAGCGTAATGAAGAAATTGATGAAATAGAGGTTTCGGCTGCACAAGAAGCACTTATTAGGGTTTTTGAGAGAGTGATAGAAGTAACAGCGGAAAATAATGGACTAGTTTTGGGTGTGGAGAATGTCGTGTCGTGTAGGTTATTAGTGAAAGGGAGTCAAGTGGGGGCTTTGATGGGTAAAGGTGGAAAAGTAATAGATACAATTAGAAGAGAAAATGGATGTAGGATTAAGGTATTAACTTCAGGAAAGATGCCAAGTTGTGCTTCGCCCAATGATGAAATTGTCGAGGTGATTAATTTCTTGCAAATTCCTTTTAAGGCTACATGTTTTTCAGGTTTCATATGTAGTGTATCAAATTTGAAGTTGCCTATGCTCATTCCCAATTTTCAATTTTTTTAAATTTTACTTTGTAGCTGATTTCATATGCATGATTGTAAGCATAATGATCACATGATTGTAAGCGTATTGGTCACATGGTTTTCTTGTGATGTCATTAGGGCTCATTTGGTTGTCGTATTGGAAACTCAATGTGTGCATAGCTTCCCCGGTAAATATTACTACCATAAATGAAACCTGCAACTATGCTATTGTCTGGTTTCATACCAAAATCCATTGTGGAATAACCTTACTCATATTAGCAATATTAAATCAAATAAATAGCCAAAATGCCCTTGAAAATACTTAGTTAACCATCTGTCGTTATCGCTCTTGTTTGTACTGATGTTTGTAGTATGATTCTTTTGTTTTAAGAAAGTGTTTGACATAAGCTGATTACGAGTGCTTAACATGGAATTTTCAATGTCTAAAAGAGGGCCCTTATCTCATGTTTTAGTATATCTCCAATTTAACTTTCCTCAAAGTGCTTTATTTGATACCATTACAGAACCAATACTAGTTTGATTAAAATTGTAATATAGGCTAAGCATATTATTGCTAACAAATCTTCATCCTTCAAAACCAAATACTACAAGCAGTTGAGGTGCGCACAAGATTGTTCGGATACCCCAATTACCATTTTCAAAAATTTAATTACTTTTAATCACCTTTTGACTATCCATATCTTGTACTGCAATCCATATCTGCAAACCAAACAATTTGTATTGCCAAGTAACATACAGCGCATTGCCTCTTTTAGTTCTCAGTTTTCTTTCACCATTCTATTTTGAAGAATCAAGTTTTTACTTTGAAACATTGCAAATCATCAGCAAGATTGATTTTAGTTTGTACTAGATCTGCAGAAGCATGCATTCATAGTGAAGTCTAAAAACTTCTTAAACTTTTTGAGCTACTTTCAGAATTATCCTATTTTTACATGTTATAATTTCACTTCTCTACCTCCCAAGGCAAGGGTAGGTCTGCGTACACTCTACCCTCCCCAGACCCCAGTTGTGTGATTGCACTGGATATGTTGTTGTACATGTTATAATTTTTCTGCTGTCAGGACCCCTGTTATTGCAGCAGCTATATACTCCAGAAGAGAGTAGCATGACCTTCAGTGAACCTGTAAATGCATAGTAATTTTTTGAAAGCATCGATGCAACAACTTACACTCTTAGCTCTGTAATTTTGCAAAAGTCTACCAGGAAAATCTACATTATAGTTGAATATCTTTAACTAAATGGTAACGGCACAATGAATATGTCAGAAGATTTCTGATGTGTTAGTTGTTGGTTAATGGCAGATAGAAGGGGATATTCTGGCTGTCAAGAAAGCACTTGTTGCTGTCAGTCGCCGCCTTCAAGATTGTTTCTCTGTTGAAAGGACTAGAACGGTTGATAATGCACCAATTGAGTTAGATTCAGAGCAGACTTTACCCCCTGTGCCAATTGATCTACCTGCACAAAGGAGTTCAATGTCACAGCCAATAACCACAAGCTCTTTCTCAGGTGCCTCTGGATGTCATTCTGTGCCACTAGAGGCTGACAAGTTTTCCAGCATTGATTCAAAAATGCCATTACAAGAGGTTGCTTTCAGGATTCTCTGCACAAATGATAAGGTAGGGGCTATAATTGGCAAGGCTGGAACAATTGTTAGGGCTCTTCAGAATGACAGCGGAGCAAGCATTGCTGTTGGGCCAAATGTTACTGAGTGCAACGAGCGAATGATAACTATTACTGCATTAGAGGTTAGTTGGGTGTTCTTTTGTCTTGGGTATCTTTTTATCTGTAATATGTGGGTCAAGTGATTTAGTTTTCTTTTTATATAGAATCTAGAATTACGGAAATCTCCAGCACAAACCGCTGTTGTTCTTGTTTTTGATCGGATTCTGGATGCTGGTTCTGGGATGAATTTGGGAACAAGATCACTAATTACATTCCGACTTGTGGTGGCAAACAGCCAAGTTGGTTGTTTATTGGGGAAGGGAGGCGCAATAATTTCAGATATCAGGAAGGAGACAGGTACCAGCATACGGATATTTAGAGGTGACCAAGTTCCTAAGTGTGTCTCGGACAATGATGAAGTTGTACAGGTGAGATTGTTCAGCCTTTGTCCTTTTTAGCTTCTTCAAACTTTAGAAATACTTTTACTAATGTACCATATATCTGAAACTAATTATTAAGTCATATATGCTTCGTTGTAGATCACTCCTCCAAAAGAAACATAGGACTTCATTTACAGCTTGTTTGTGATGGTTGTTACATATTTTTTCATAATGTATTGTATTGTTTTGATGATTACAATATTTGGATAGATTGTGTCGTTTTCCATCATTACATAATGCCTCACATCAGCAATCTAAGGGTGAACCTAATGAAAAAGTAGAATATGGGTAGAGTTATTATATAAAGGTTGGTTAAACGATCAAATAGAATTATCAAATAATAATCAAAGACGAAATGAGAAAAAAAGGTTCTAAGGCGATCACACTAAATCGGTCATTACATTAAATGGAACTTTTTTTCTTTACGTAACAATGAATTTAACGATACAAACAGCAACATGCCCAGTTTAGTCCCACAAGTGGGGTCTAGGGAAGGTAGTTCCACATTGATTGTGTCCTCCCCACTTCCACCTCCCATAGTATATATCTAAATTATATTCAAACTATCTCCTCATGAACACAAGAAAATGAGTTCTACTAGTGACTCTGTCTCCAAGCTATCTCCTCATGCTTGGCTATGTCCTCAAACTCCAAGGTCAATGCCAATCTAGAAGCTATTTCCCCTCCTACTAGAGCTCTTTGTTCTTGAATCACTTCCAGGTCAGCTAATTGATTTAGCACATTAGTTTTTTGCATTTTTAGATTTCCATGGGTAGTTTTGCTCCACTCTTTTTGCCTCCCCTTTAGGGCGTTTAACTTGGCCATCAGAACATATTCAAGCCTGCCACTGTAGTTAAAGAGGAAAAGAGTTCCACATTTAAAATGAGTTCTCTAATGAAAGTAGGGAAAACAGTTTTACCCTTTGCGCATCCAAAGGGTAGCGGCTGCGGGTTTTTTTTGTCATAAAAAAAAACAAATGAAAGTAGGGAAAACAAGTTCTACTTGTGAGATTCCACATTGATTGTGTCCTCCCCACTCCCACCTCCCATAGTATTTATCTAAATTATATACAAATCCTTTTAGGATAATTTTTTTTGCTCAACTACTGAACACAAGAAAATAAGTAGGAAACCCACTTAGCCCCCAAGGTCTAGCTCAAGTGGCAAAAGGTGGAGGATTTGTGGCTTAGGTCGCAGGTTCAAGCCCCACACCATGCAAAGCGAAGCCCGGTATTTAAGTAGAGAAGGGTAGAGAGGCGGGCCCATTATCCACCGAGTTTAGAAGGCTGTGATTGGTCCAAAGGGCGGGTCACATGCGGATTTCTCGGTTATCAAAAAAAGTAGGAAACCCACTTATTTTCCTAGAAAACATTTTTCTTCATCCCGAACACACCCAAAATCTCATAAATCTTCTCAATGTTCTCCACAATTCTCCACTTAGAAAATAGCTAGCAAAAATCCTATTTATAATAGTACAAAACCTATTTTGACTAGAAACTAGAAAACCTATTCCTATATAACTTGACTATAAATCCTGTTTAGACATGAAATTTTAAAAATAGCAAATATTAAATCCTAAACAATTTTGGTTTCTTACTCCAACTTCGTTTTTTTTTTTTGAGAAATACTCCAAACTTTGAATTAATCTTCAAACATATTAGATTAATTATTAAAGACTAAATGCATGTTATCCAACTGTCAAATGCACTCACTGCATGAAGAAACTAATAAGTATAGGAGTAATAAGAATTACCTCGTCAAAAACAGGCATGATTTGTTTGTTCAGATAGTTGAGAAATTTGCTGTTTGATAGATTTTGCGATAAAATAAAACTTACTGATCGCACTCCAAAGGATCAGTAAGGTAAAGCCTGAAGATAAGATTTGTACTCGATTTATTTCTCAGTCCCTCTAGTGTGGTGCCGGCTGATTTGTCGAAAAGATTACCCAATCGATGTACCTAATTGATGTACCTGTGGGTCTTCCCCTATGCGGTTCAAGCCATTCGAGGTGATCCTACCCAACATTTATTCGCAAATCCTGTAGTGAAATTGAGACTGCTCAACCTTTGGAAGCTAATTTGTGTTTACACACATTGTCTGTCATACCATTGACCTTTTAAGTTTAAGAGTAAATTGCCCCTTTTTGGATAAATTGAGTAAATTGTTCTTTTTTGGATAAATTGAGCAAATTGTTCTTTTCTGGATAAATTGAGCAAATTGTCCGTGTCATAGTTTTCACGATTTTCGTTTTAGTTCATCTAGGTTTGACTTACTGATCCATTAAGTTTAACAATATGCACTGAGTTCATTAATTCTTGGTGATATATTCTTGATGTCAAAATATTAGAGTAATGCACTTTTTAGGTTACAAAATATGCAAGTTTCTTGTGACCGAATCCTGAAATTTCTCTGGAAAAAGAAAACCTTAGGCTTGTTAATACAGACAACTATTTTGGCACCTCTCCTTAATATACTAGTTAGAACCCACGATGCACAGTTGATAATCGATATAAAAAAAAACAATGTTAATTGTCTTGCTTGTCGATGCAAATTAAATATAATTCATTTAACAAAATTGCAGCTGTGGTTTGCTCTTTTACGCAATAGTATTATAAATTTAATTACTTTATGAAACTTGAAGAGTTTGTAATTTTTAAATTAAAAGAGGAGCTCTTTCGATATGTCCTTTTTTGTGGAGAATTATCTTTTCATTAGATGATTTGAAAGTTATCAAACACTTCCTTTCACTCATATGTGGTTTCCTGGACCTAGTCAAATCAATCTATATAAAATCAGACATTTTGGTGTATCTGTTGCACTGAGATTGTATTGTATAGATTGCAGGTGAGTTCGTAAATGTACAAGATGCTTTACGAAATGTCACTGGTCGGTTGCGTGATAACCTCTTGGCAGCAAAGGTGTCAAATGGTGGCATCAGTAGAAACAACTCCCCTTTGACATCTGAAAGTAGTCCCTCTGGCCAAATGAAGGAACCTCCTTTTGGATTTCATCGGTCTAGTGGTGTCTCACATGGTAACAATCAACATCCTGAGTTAACGCGGTCTATTAATAACCTTGTACTTTCCAACAAGATAGATCATCCCCCATCACCAGGGCTGTGGTCATCACAGGTGATGAACCGCTGAATGTTTAATTTTCCCTTTAATTTAATGTATGTTCACTGACTTATCTTTGAACATTTCTGGTGGGTTTGGCTATTAGACACGACCCGCAGTAAACCAAAGAGGTGCTTTTGATGTCAGCAAAGGATCTAATTCAGTTAAAGGTGGCATAGAACTTGGAAGGTTGGTGTCTTGCACTGCTTCACAAGCGCCTAATGCTTTTTCAACTGTGACAGGACATAATTACGAGGGTGGACTCCCTATAATATGATTTTTACGAAAAAATTCACTGCCTAGATTTTCCAAATGGTCATTATAGACTTGGAAGAAAAGATATGCAATATTATCTCGAAGCCCGAGTAGAAACTTCTTGATTGTATTCATCAGCTTGTTGCATTTTTCTATTGCTTGCAGTGGAAGCAGATCTGCCATAGTGACCAATACTACTGTGAAGATCATGGTTCCTGAAAACATCATGAGCTGTGTGTATGGGGAGGACGGGAGCAACTTGACTCGTTTAAGACAGGTGCGTTTAACCTTTTCCCTTTATTAATTGGGTTTGTGGAAAGTAGACAGGATTGTTAAACTCATATGCCTTCTTTGTACTTCATTCATTTTTGTGCTGGTGTTTAATCTTTCTGCGGAACTGAATCAGATTTCAGGAGCAAGGGTCATGGTACACGAGCCCCGTCCTGGAACAACTGACAGGGTTATCGTGATCTCTGGGACCCCAGATGAAACCCAGGCAGCTCAGAGTCTCCTTCAGGCATTCATACTAACTGAATAACCATGAACTTACCAAAGAGGATCCCAATTTTGTATACTGAACTAGTACAGTTAGAACTATGTCAACAGCCAATTATACTTTTATTTTGTATACTATGTGTTGTGATGACTGATGTTTCTTTATTTTTAGATAGGGTACTGAGTACTTACATTAGTTTTTTGGTATTTTGAGAATACGTTAGGAAATAAGTTTATTCTATGCCGTTAACATGCGCAAAAGTTTACTCTTTCATTTGAAATGGGATTAGTTGACATCTTTATTTGCTTGCATCTGAGAATCTTATAACTACTAGAGAAGCAATTAGTATTTTTATTTTGCATAATGTAGTCCTGAGATGAATTTAAGTGGAGAAACATGGTCATTAAGGATTAATATAGTTCGTCTTTCCAATATTAAATGTAGGCCTGAGATGAATTTGCATATTGTAGGCCTGAGATGTTCGTATCAAACCATTTTATCAATATCCCGCCTAGACTAGTGTGTTTTGTTCTGGACGGGGTCACACATTCAAATTGAATTTTATCCATGCACATGCGATGTAAATAAACGTATTTAAATTTAACTGATTACGCTATTTTGTTAATATATATAATCGAATTATTTGACCAATCTCAAATATATTCTTTGGTCAATATTTGCAATTAAAAGAACTCTTTAAACACTAAACGAAGCTTGATTATATCACAACTTTTTCATCGTCATAATTTAAACAAAAAAAAAAGGAAAAGGTGGAAAAGAAAATTTTAAAAATAATACAAAAGAATTTGTAAAATATTACAAAAAAACAAAAATGTTTCTTATATATAAAATTTAGTTCGACTTATCTCTTATTTTTCAAATCAAACTAAACCAAGTAACAATAATTTTTTTTTAAAAATTTAACAAGGTTAAATGATGCTTACATTCGGACAATTGATTATATGGACAAAATTCTTGTTTATTTATATTTGGGATAAGAGTCTAAAAAAATACCCCAACTTTGGTCGAATTTGCTGTTGCGATACTAAACTTTCATGAGGACCTATTATCTCCTTAGACTATTTAATACCGTATTTTAAACATATATATTTGCCCACGTGGACATAAAAAATAATGCAAAATTATAAATAGTAATGTGTCCACGTGGGCACATATATACCTTTAAAATACACTATTAAATAGTCTAGGGAAGTAATAGGTCATCATGAAAATTTAGTATCGCAACAGAAAATTCGACCAAAGTTGAGGTATTTTTCAGACCCTTCCTTTATATTTTATGGAAGAATTTTGTCGAGCCTATTTTTTGGGCTTAAGGATTCGGGTTTGTTTGGAAATGGTTAAAGTTTATGGAGCTAGATTTGTTGGATCATAGTAGCTGGCTGTGTGGGGGTAATAACGTCTTTTAGTATTTTTATTTTTTAAGAAAATATAAATCAACGACGTCAAAAATGGCAGAAGCAAATCGCAGAGCTAACATGTACGGACGGGAGACAATGAACGCTGCACTTCACCAAGATAGACATCAGCAAACTCAGATCGACGATGACGATGATGACGACGTCGTCGCTTCTGTCGGAGGCGGCGGCGGCGGCGGTGGTGGTGGAGGAATAGAGTCTATGGACAACCCTACTCCTCACATTCGCTACGACCAACATCATCACTCTCATTCTCACGCGCTTCACAACGGCGGTGCCGGCGGTTCTATGGAGATGAATGGTGTGGAAGGTGTTTCTCATAACGCGTTGTATGGTCCCCCTTCGGAAATTGTTCCTACTGCTGGTAGTGGAGCTTCCGATCAGCTTACGCTGTCGTTTCAAGGCGAAGTTTATGTTTTTGATGCCGTTTCACCTGAAAAGGTATTTCTTTTACTTTGACCTCTCTTTTTGTGCTTACTAAAAATGTTTGCCCTCTAATTTGTGTATCTTGTTCGTCGTAGTGTGTTCTTTTATGAGTTTAGGTAGTGTGTTCTTTTATGAGTTTAGCTGAAAAGGTGTTTCTTTTAATTAGCGAGATTGGTCTTCATTTAATTTTTTTGTGTTACTTGGATTCTTGCTGTTTTTGTGTAATGTGCTGTCTACAAGAGATTGAGTGACTTAGGGGGAAGGATTTTCATTTTGGAATTGGGGATAATTCTATATATTTGGCCAAAAGTTCTTGCCTCACTCTCACTCGACTTTTGGAGTTGAGGTGATTCAAGACTCCGAAACTGGTCGTTTCTGAGATTAGATTGTATTTGATTGGCGAATTGGTTAGCTTATATGTGTATGAGTGAATTGTTTGATATTGATCAAATTATGAAGCAAAGAGGCCATGCTGGTCTTTTTTTTATCTTCCACGAGTAGGAGTGATTCTCACTGGCATGATTTTAGTATCACTGTAATTAAAATCTACGCACAGATGCCGAGTGAGGGGTTATCGCTTCATGGGTGTGAAGTCATGCACTTCATAGAAGTGTTAAAAATGATGCGCAGAGTGATCCAAATGAGAAGCCGTGGATGCTTTGAATCTCAACTTCGAAGAGTTAGATTTATGGATACTGAAATTAGTTATTTAATTGCAATCTGATCGTTGCTAAATTCACATACTTAAGATTATTTTTTTGACGTTGAGAATTGTGCGCTTCACTTCAAATGAGTGTGCGCTTTACTTCTCACTTTTCGCTTCAAACTCCATGGTCCTTATTGCTTTTTTGCGCTTTTAGAAACACTGTTTAGTATATGCATATGGTAGTGGAATTTGATTCCCTAGTAGTGGGTTTAAAATTTCATGTTGATATTTACAATCATCTTAATAGGGGTAAATTCTGTTTTTATGTTTATTGAGTTTTAGGTTCAGGCAGTGCTGTTACTGTTGGGGGGATACGAAGTCCCTCCTGGCATCCCTGCTGTTAATGTGGCTTCCCAAAGTCAGAGGGTATTCATCTTTATCTCCCCCTTACATTCTTTTACCAGACTGGTGGTTTATAATCAGTTATGGCACTTCCTCGGCAATATTCACAGGCTTCAGGTGACTTTCCTGGAAGATTGAATCAACCGCAAAGAGCTGCTTCTTTAAATCGTTTTAGGGAAAAGAGGAAAGAACGGTGTTTTGATAAAAAGATCCGCTATACTGTGCGGAAGGAAGTTGCGATGAGGTAATAAAACTGCAGTTTTTAATGCATGATGTTGTCTTATCTGCTTGTTTGAACCATATTAGGAACTAGTGGAGATAATGTGCAAATTGATGTCCCATCTGTAATTGTCCATCCGCTGTGCTAATGATTGATAGGACTAATTGAGCTTGACCTTCTAAATTAAGTTGACAATAAGAGTGAGAAAGACATTGGCTAAGTGTTATACACGAAGGGCGTCAGGCTCTGCGGCAGATGCTTTACATCAGCTTTATGCATTGCTTGAACTATTTGACTGGAATGGTGTAGGAGGTGTTTTGAAGGCAAAAAGAGCATTTATCTTGAAGGAACATTATTTTCAACTGGGCTGACCTGCTGGACTTGGCGAATGCTATGAGTCAACTCCAACTTTTTGTAATTTTTAACAGAATTACCTTAGAAAGTAAAAAGAGTGGAGTGAGTGTGTCATGACTGAAAATGTAAATAAAACTATGGCAGGATCACCTGTGGTGCATCTTATTTTATCTTAAAAAAGCAGAGTGCACCCGAGGTGCACACACTTATTTCATATCTAAGGCATTGTTTGAATGTGAATATGAAATTTCTAAATGACCTGACTGCTAAAAAACAGTTGCTGTGGGACAAAATTCTCACTTCCTCTTTTCCTTAGGTTTGTGCATAAGAAAAAGTCAACTACAGCATTTAAGGAATGAGGTAGCACTAACTAAAGAATGTTATAATGAGGACATTGTAGTGCACTAGTTTGACATTGGAAATATAATAGGATAATTAGTGGTGAAAATATTATCCTATAAGAGGGAAGGGAGGTGTAATAGTATTTAAAGGATGAGACGTGACCTCCTACTGAGCGCCTTATATTCCATCAATGCAAATGTCCCATAATTTTGCGGACTTTGGAGCATGTGGTACAACTGGCGCTAAAGTAGTGCACTTCACAATATGAAAACTTGAAACATTGTCCCCCAATCTTTGCTCTAGTGATAAGAATACAGTCTATGATGTGGGGGTTAGGCGCACGCCACAAATTTAACCCTACCACAAACAAAAGTGTGGTATTTAAATGGAGAAGGGTAAATGGGCAGGCCTCTTTCCACCGAGTTTCAAGCTGTTCGCCATTGGTCCTAGGGATTTCTCAATTATCAAATATTTGCCCTTTGGCATAATATATTAAACTAGTTTCTGGGTATGCACTTTGCACGTGTAAAACTGAAAAAGCACATAAATATTACTATTATAAATGGTCTGAGTTACAAAACTGTGGATAAATGACAATAATGAAAGCAAGTACGAGAAGATGCAAGAGCCCTCCCATTTCCAATTTAGTGTAGCTGAATTATTATTTTATTCATTTACTAGAAGCCTTTTTTTTAAAAGAAGGGGAAAATGGTCCATTAAATTTTGATGGACAATTTGGTAATTCAACTTTAGACTTGAGGTCTTCCCTCATTTGGTATAAAATATAAAACATGATTTTTGCATAATATTGAAGACCACATTATGCAATAGAGCACCAAGACGTGTTTTTAGTTCCATTACTTGATTGACTACTGACTATGCCATACCCTCGGGTGCAAGAATGAATATTTTACTAGCTCCTCTCATGTGGCCATGCATCAATCTTCAACTGCGGTATATTTTAATTATAGGGAACTGCTTCCAACCCATGCAAGTGAAACGACTTTTGCTAAAGGATGTCTATAGTGACATCTGACCATGCAACTTGTGCAGGTATCCTTAGATGTTATGCTAGTTCTTTCTCTAGTCAATATGATTTAATTTTATTTTCTCTTACTTCATTCTTCTAGAGGGAGGGGTTATGGGTCCCTGTTAGGTTTTTGAAGTTATTAATTTCAGTCCTTGTCTATATTGTCGTCAGTTTTCTAGTTGAGTTCATGGTTTAGACTAGGTCCTTTTCGTTGTTCTGTTCAGTTGTCTCATCTGATCTATGTTATATTTTCAGGATGCAGCGTAAGAAAGGTCAGTTTACATCTGCCAAGTCAATACCCGACGAAGTAGGTTCTTCTGCAGATTGGAATGAAGGCTCTGGTCAAGAAGAGCAGGAAACATCGTGAGTTCCATTTTCTGTAGTAGTTGATTTTCCTTTTTTCAAGTTATAATATGTTTACCATCCCCGAAAATTCCCCTTAACTAGAACAATTAAAAAGTTCCCCCTCCTTAGGAGCCAACAGTGGCATTTCACACTTTTGTCCCTTAGTCACTCGTACACCCTGACTTCATGGTTGGAGGTGTAGGGCACTAGGCTATACCTCCCTTCTCTGTAGTTGTTCTGTGTTCCGTCATTGAATTTGATGTAAATCTGTGGTCATTTTACAGCAGATTCAATTTTACATGGTCTCGAGGTTCAGAGGTTACTGATCACATTAAATACAATTAACATCTTTCTGAGAAGTTTCTCTTTCCATTCAACAGATGTAGACATTGCAATATTAGTTCGAAATCCACTCCTATGATGCGTCGGGGACCAGCTGGCCCAAGGTCTCTTTGTAATGCATGTGGACTCAAGTGGGCCAATAAGGTTAGTATTGAGTTGAAAATTTTACTCATTTCCATGGTTTTTATTTGAATAGGCATAAATGCCTCGTGATGATTTGCTCCATGATCAATATTACTTTTTATTAGTTCCCACCCATTCACATTTTCATTGATTGAGAGCGAGATGTATAAGTAGAGAATTCTGCGCAAATATATGGTTCGGACGTTCGGTACAAAGAGCATGCATTGATGACTAGGATATCATGTGTGCTCCAATAGTTGAAGAAAAAAACATTCTGCTCAAGTGTATAAAAATACTTTTATCTCCTTCAAATGATTTTTCGCTCTCATTATTGTCCACATGGGAGACAATAGTCACATTCCTTGATCCATTTTTAAGCTTCCCCTCATAAACTTCCACTCTAATACAGAAAAAACTACTACCTCTGTCCAACAATTGTTGTCCACTATACTATTTTGGGATGTCCAACAATAGTTGTCCACTCTATGAAATCAATGGATAATTTTACACTTATTTTCTAATTTACCTAATTATAATAATTTCTCTATTACATTTTTCAACACATTGTATTTATTATATTCAAAGGGTGATATAGTAAAATTACCCTTCTTTTTATAGTTTCTTAAGGAGTGTGCAAAGTCAATAGTGGACAAGAATTGTTGGATAGAGGGAGTAAAAAATAGGATGGTTTTACCTATACCCTGCAACACCTGCTGAAGTTCGAATATATTCCTCAGTTAACAGTCCACACAATAACCTGTGCGCAAATCATATAGTTGTAACAGCAAATGTTTGACATACTTTCCCGCCTTCTTGTACATAATCTCCAAGTGATATGGATTATATCTCTTCCTCTCAAATCCATGCTGTTAGAACTGCTCCTTATATAGCTTTCCATACAAAGAAACACAGATTTTGTGGTTCAAAAGTGGGAGAAGTCCATATTCTCTCTTATAAGTGGCCTGCTATTAATCTTTATCCAGAAAACAAAAGGAGCCTGCTATTGATCTTCTTTTTTCAAATCAGTATACAATGTTCTTGAGAGTTATTCTTCTTTTCTTTTTTTGGTAAAAAGATCTTTGATTCGTTCACCATGGCTTGTAACTGTTGCAAGACCTCAAGAACATTATGCACCTTGTATTGCATTTTTCTTTCCGAGTAACTTTGTTTTTTAAAAAAACCTTTCTATCTTGTTGTGTGTACAGCTTTCTTTGGCAATTGTACTTGTGTGACTTCCATCGCAGACAAACATATTGCTCTTTTGTCATCAATATCCCTTTAAGGCTGTTGTTTTGGATAATTAACTTCATAATTAACAAGATACATACTTGGCCAGTACCACACTGTTAACAGATTTTACTTTCAATGAAATAAATCATTTTCTTAGTCACTGTTTAAAAGTAGTTACACATGCACTCTACATTTTGATACTTGTACAAATCTTAATGTTAGCTTTTTAAATAGATTGAAATAAGTATGCAAACTCCTTGCTCATTTCTAAAAATGAGCTCAAATGTGACCTTTACTTTGTTCTATCACAAATCAAGCTTCCGGAGATTATCATCTTATTACTTGGTGTTATTAAGTTACAGGTTTTCTGGAGTTGTTATTTCTACCATATTCATTTGTGTTTGAACTCCTACTTACAACAGTTAAATAATGGAAGTCTATCGGAGCAATGAAATTTTTATCCCAACTTTTGTTTTTTTTTCCTTTTGCCATTTGAAGTATTTGCACCTTTCTACTACCTTTTGGACCTTTTCTTCAATATAACTCTCTGTTAGCTTGCTGGACAGGCCTTTGGTATTGATTAACCTGATATGGGATGAATTAGTAACCCCAGCATGTTTTTTTCACATTGATGTCTGATAAAGTTCATGACACACTATTCTTTTTGCTTTTGACATCAAATTCTCCTTCATCTTCATTGTCAAGTTCAAAGAAAATTTCCGGTCTCATGATTCAACAATCATTTCATTCACTTGCAATTTGTTAAATGGTTTTGGTGAGTGGGAATGCTGCTTTACTCCCCTTTGATCTGTCTCCACAGGGAATTTTAAGAGATCTTTCTAAAGTTCCAGCTCCTGGAGCTCAGGACCAAACTGCGAAACCTGGTGAACAGGTAAAAAATCTCCACTTTTTTAAAACCATCCTTGGGATAGATAATTGACTTTGTACAACTTAACAAAAAATAAAAGGTTGATTTTATAATTTATTTGCTAAAGCTCAATGTCTGTTATACAATTCTCTCCGCTAGAGCAATGGTGAACCTAATGGCTCGGATGCCATGGCTGCTGTCATCACTCCAGACGACAACAACCCAGTGGGGTGACTGCTTGAATGGTGAGGGAGAATCCTTCTTTGCAATTATTGTGGTGGCAGTTGATGTTGAAGTGAGATGAATAATTGAGATTCATCTGTTGTACTATCCGCCAAAATTAGATTGTACATAGTAAAATATTGTACTCTTAGGCATCCGACATTGTTTCTCGGAGTTCTAGTGTTTTATTCTGGTGTTCAAATGTATAATTGAAATCTGGAATTTGTCCCACGAATCGATACATGCAGCGTAAAAGCACCTTAAAATAGTTTTTATTTGGTATATATTATGACTACAAATGTGGAAGAGCATACGGTTTTTGCTTTTTGTCCCCACGGTTTTGGTCTAGTACAAATACTACACAACAAAAACATATTCAGTGTAATTTCATAAACGGATCTTACCTCTATCTCATAAAAAGTATATATGCAAACTTTACTTTTATCTTGTTTGAAGATGTGCTTCTGATACGGCATGTCCTCCCCTTTTTTGTTTCTTTGAGCTAGTTGATTGTCTACCAAAATTATTCATTAGTGAAGAGAATTATGGGCCTGTGGTTCATAAAAAAAACTACAATTTCGTTCTTTTTAACCCCTTGGGAGCTAGTGATATTAATATTAGTTGGACATAACTAAAAACTTTCTGAAGTGTTTCGACTATCATAACACTTTGTTTGGGTGGTTGTTACGTATCGTTTTATAATGTATTGTGTTGTATTGTTTTAATGATCATTCTTCATCGTTACTTAATGTCACACATTTATAATTTGAATGATAAACCTACAAGAAAAATAGGTTATTGAGTAGAGCTACTATGAAAAGGTAGGGTAAAACATGAAATATAATTATTACTAAATAATAATTAAAGACAAAATGAAAAGAAAATATTAAGGTAATGATGCGATCACACTAGATCGATCGTTACATAAAATGTATTTTTTCGTCGTTACCTAACGATGACTTTAAACGATACGATACAATAGAATTTAAATAACAATCAAAACAAATATTGTATTTAAACTAATAATACAATACAATACAACGGATAACAATGATTATATCATTAATTGCGTTCATGAAAAGAAATTACTATAGTCTATAAACTTATTATTTACCAAATCAAATTCAACATCATAATTTTTTTCATAAAAATAATATTTTAAAAAACTTCAAAATCTTTGTGTATACATCTCATAGTTTTCCCCGCCTGTCTTTTTACTACTACTAAGATTTTTATTTTTATATATATACCTTGGAAAATATGATAATCGTGACGGGTGGGGACAAAAGTGCATAAAGCGTGACTCGATACGCCAAATAAATGGACGTTTCACGTGACACCATCATATAAATCAACGGCTCTGCTTCTTTCCTCTCCATTTACCCTTTTGAGTCTTTTCCTATGAATTAAATTTTTCTAAATTCCCCTCCTTAATTCTTATCAATTTTCAGCTAAATATAAAAAAAAGGCACTACATTTCCAGTTGAACACTCTTCCCTTTCTCTGCAATTCTTCATCAACTTTCTGGGATTTTATTATCAGAAATCTATCTAGGGTTAGGGTTTTTTTCAATTCCCCTCACCATTTTCATGTACTTACAAAACACATGCAGATGTATATATAGCTTGTTGTTTTTCTTCTGTTTATACAGTGAATTTTTTTTTCTGGAGAAATGGAAGCGGCGGATAATTCGAGGAAAATGCTAGGTGGGCAGTATGGAGTAGTAGCGTTTCAGCAGGAGTATATGAATGTACCAATTCGAATAGATAGATATGGAGGTGGAGGATTTGAGGCTGATGATATCAGTGCTGGTGGTGGCTATGAGGAGGCGATGAGTAGCGGTGAAGAGTTGCAGGTTTGCTCTATGCCGCTTGTTTCTGGCTCTGTTGATAGCGGCAGAGTTATGGCTGTACCCTCGCGGACTAGTGAGCTTACTATTTCTTTCGAAGGCCAAGTCTATGTATTCCCAGCTGTTACTCCTGAAAAGGTTCAATTTTATTTGAGGCTGTGTAATTGAAGTGTTTCCAAGTCAATTTGTTCTATTTGCCCAATGTGGTTACAATTGAATTCAGGGAATAATGTATGATATTTGTTAATGTAAAACTCGCAGGTGCAAGCGGTGATGCTTTTATTAGGAGGGTGTGAGGTGGCTAGTTATGTACCTAACACAGATTCTGTTGCACTGCAAAATACTAAGGTGCGTTGAGTTCAGTTGGAGCTTGTTTTCAATTTATGTGTGGTTAAACCAGAGCTTACTGGGGCCTGGGGGCTGTGGATGTCCACTGATTTTTGGGTTATGTTTATAGAGTGTTGATAACACCAGGCAAAACATTTCTCCGAGAATGGCATCTCTGATTAGATTCCGGGAGAAGAAAAAAGATAGATGCTTTGAGAAAACAATTCGTTATGCTTGTCGGAAAGAAGTTGCACAGAGGTGAGGCGAAGGTTGCAGTCCTTGTTTTTTTCTTCATTCTGTTTGGTGATTAATATATTAAAAGGATCATTGAAGAAGAATGTTTCTACTTGTGGCCCTTAATTGGTTTCAGTTAATGTGATACTTTAAAAAAAATATTATTTAGAGACTATTTAAGTTGCCCAAATATTTGAAGTAGACTGGTATCAATAAATTTTAAATACTTGTTTGAAGTGGATCGGTCAAAAAGTACTGGCTGTATAATGGTACAATGAAGTAAATATAATTTTTCAAAAAAAATGTTTTTGGTTATTATAAAGGTTTTAGACACTTGTCCAGACTCATTGGAAACTATTATCATTCAAATTCAAGATTTAGTAATGAGGTTGATTACTCTAGTATTCTTTTGACTGTTTTAGTTGCACTGTTTATAGGATGCATCGTAAAAATGGACAATTTGTCTCTTTAAAAGAGGGTGAAAAGTCGTCTGCTGACAATATTGATTCAGGGGACAGTGCTGCTCATTCTGAACCTACGTAAGTATGAACCAAGTACCTTACTTCTGACAGTTCATACCAGCAACATCTTTGTTAAGAATCAGTTGCTCTGTGATTTGTCTGCTTTATGCTATGCTTTGTGTTTTGGTAGTTGAGGGCCTTGAGACTGTGACTTTCTTCCACATTTAATTTGTGTAACAATGACTGTTATTGCATGAAATGGAGGGTTTCATTCAGAAATAACTAAACTATGAGGGTAGTTCATGTGGAAAGCACCTCCACCTCTAACCTTATGTCTATGGGGTCGAGTCAGCATGTTAACAAATCAAAACAGAAAACAGTAGCAAACCTATGACACAATGACGTATTTGCTTCATATTCAGTTTACTTTTCCTGCTGTCTCTTCACATCAATGGGCTTATTTACAATTCTGCATTCATATTTGGCTTACTATTCTGCAGTTTCTTTTCTTTTTTGATAAGTAATCGAAGATTTTATAAATGCTTGCACTAAGCCAGTGCGAGAAAACATAACTACATAGTCGCTAATTGTATTTAAAATTGCATCAACATCCTGTACAATAATCAGGTCGCACCAAAAGACTAGCAAAATAAGACATCTTTGTTTAAGGCGATGTAAATTTCTACTATTCTGTTACTCTTTATGTTATTGGATTAGGATTTTACTTTTTCTTTTTCCCCTTATAATCTGCATTTACTTCCCTTTGAACTTACAGACTACGAAGATGTCACCACTGTGGTACTAATGAAAGTGAGACCCCTGCAATGCGGCGGGGCCCATCGGGCCCTAGAACCCTCTGCAATGCTTGTGGGCTTATGTGGGCAAACAAGGTATTGCACAGTTGGTCTGCCTGTTTTTTCTGTTCCCCCACCCCCAAAAAACATCAAACCCGAAAAAAAAGGACCTTCTCGAACATGCATTTCTTATGTTTTGCTGACATTCAGTTGATGATCAAGACAATAATCAATAATCAATGCATTTCTTATGTCTATTTAGTCTTGGCTTAGGTTCTCAGGGACAATAATCAACGTCAATTACCAGAGTACTGGATTAAGAGTTGACCTGATGATTTAGATCTTGATTTCTCTTTCCTTGCACTGCCATTTTAGTCTTATGGCGAACACTATAAAGGCTTATTTAGTTTATTGCTGTGAAAATAATGGATTGCAAACCAGGCATGTCATTTACATGGATTCTGTTGATCTTCTATTCTTGGATATGATTTAAATGTTGAAGTGTATGTTGATCTTTCTAGATGCTCTGAATAAATGCATTCTTAAACTTGATGGTTCTTATTTGTTTATTTTCAATCGTATTATTCATCTGTTTGCTCTTGTTACTTGTTTTGCTATTCACCCTTTGTTTTTGTTCATTTCTAGGGTATGTTAAGAGATATTACAAAGGGAGGGAGTCATGTACCCTTTGACAAAAACGAGCCCGTAAGTAAATTGAGAACAAGTGACACATCCCTCTAACTGTCTTACAGAACCAGTTTAATGTACATTGTCAATGATAAACTATTTGAGGATCAATACTTATGGAACCATCAATATGGAAGTGCCCTCTCCCTCTCCCCCTCTTCAGCAAAAGGATAGGAAAAAGAAATTAAACAACAAGCATGTAGTGGAGCTCTCTTAAGATGCAGATTCCTACATGAAATCTTTTTCTGAATTACTAAATCATTCTTTTCCCTCCAGGCAAAGCCTCCTGTCTATTCTTTTCTTGAATTATCAAATTAGTTCCTCTTGCATGTGATCCAAAAATTTCCACTGCGACTATGTTTACATACAAATCCTAAATGTTTGTACCTTTACCTCTAATCTATCAAGAGTTTGTTAGGTTGTAGTTTATTGTTCAACTTTGTAGTACTGATTTTTCCTTTGTCATGTAGGGAACTCCTGATATCAAGCTGTCTACCTTTGCACCTGAGAATTCTTATCTAAAGCAACATGAAGAGGTAAATCTTTTTTAATAAGCTGTATTGAGGCGAAATTATTATATAGGTATGAAGTGGAGACAGTATTTTGCATGCAGTTCTCTTGGAACCATAGTATGCCTAAATTTCCCAGGCGTAATTGAATGACTATCCTCCCTTCTTTCCTTTGAGGTCCAGTTTTTAGAGTCTTGATGAGTTGGAAAACACATTTAAAATGAAATTTGGGCATTTGAAAACATCCTTGCATGTCCCTCATTTTATTTTTTTGTTTAACTGTGGTTCATTGGGTTTGAGCAGGGAAGTTCGGGAGAGACAAAGCTAACTGAGGAAAATCCTTCAGTTACCACTGCTGAGCTGGTAGTCATATTTGAAGTCTTTTTGGTTTATATTGACGGCTCTCTGAAATTGTTTGTTCTATCATGTTAATCCCTGACTTGACGGCTTAAGTGATGTTGTCATCACACGGATCCCCTCTTGCTTCCCTTAAAAGGACTGAGTTGTCTGAACGAGGATTCCCATCTAGGAAGTTAATGCAGGTATACAAGGAACTTATAATTTTTAAGTATCCAACTTTGGGGTAGATAAGGAGTTAGTTAAGAGTGATTTCTACAAAAAAAAAAGAAAAAAAGGAGCAAGTTTACAGTGATTGGTTTTCTCTCTTTTTGTAGCCCAGTCCCATTATGTGCAAACCCTTCTGGATTGCTGGACATTTAGTATGAGATGGAAGGAGGGAAAGAAACTAGCAGTAGGCTTTTAATGTAGTGGAAATCTCTATTTGAAAGATCACAGTTGTTTACTTTTTTATTCCTTTTGGGTACATTTGTGTAACATTCATCAATGTATAGAGTGCATGGTTTGTGATTTTGGATGCTTTGCTCCTTGCATAACTTTATAATGTGTCCCTCTTTGGACGACCTCCTAATGCCTTTTATATGATGACTTTGATTTGTTGGGAAAAAAGAATTTGGCGTTTGCTCCCACATGCATAGATTTCTAACAGTGCTGATAGGCTGGTGATATCTTTTAATGTAGGATATGCAAGAAGCTACAGAAAACTTTGCTGATAGTTCTCCTTTCTGTATTGGAAGTTCTTCAGTTAACATTGATGAAGAGGTAACTTCCAAAAAATCTTTGATGTTTCTCAGTTTTAACATTTTTCTTTCCTTTTCCCGATTTTCGTTGTTTAGATGATGAATTTTCAAGAGGGATGTTCTCGTGATGTTCGACTGTTATTTGTTGTCCATGAACAAGATCGATGACACAAACCCATTTGTCCCTTTTTTTTTAAAGTTTTTAAAGATTATTTTGCTAAAGTGTTTGTTTCTTAAATTGGCCAATTGTTTCAACTTCAAACTTGAAATATGAAGTCTGAAAAATGGTTTTAAGGAGTTTTTTCAAGTTCACACTGAACTTGAACTTTGTTTTCATGTCCAAACACAAGTTGAACTTCCATATACCATTTTAACTTTACTTCGTACTATTTATTTTTTATGAAATATCAACAAATTTATGTCCAACCACCTGCTAAATCTTTCAAAAGCTTCACTTACCAAGCATCTTGCTTCAGCAGGATAATCTTGACGAACTTGCAAATGCTTCTGGAACTGAATTTGAGATTCCTGCAAACTTCGATGAACAGGTCTGTCCTATTTTCATGCAAGATGTTTTTCGTTTGCTTGTGATTGTGTTGAAGACTTCTAAAATTGGTATATTTATTACTCCATTGAATTAAAACTCTTCCTTAATGAATCTAAACATCATTTGTTTGTATTACAGATTGGGATTGATTCACATATGAGTGTTCACTGGCCTGCGACATGACATACACTATTCCAAGTTGATGTCTAGAGCTTGAAGATTCCAGTCAATACTAGGTGTTATATTAAAACTTGTAAAGCATCTGTCAATATTATAGCCAAGAGCTCGCCTTATGTATGTTAGGAGTTGGGACATAGGAGGTACTGGATATTTGTATATACTTGGGTTAATTTATGTCATAGAATTTCTGGAATTTTATGTTTTCTTCCATCCTCTTTCTCTTATTATACTTTTTAAGTGTTGCAACGGTGTATTTGTCCGAAGAAAAACTACACTTTAGAAGAGAAAAGAAGGGGAACATGGAGGAGGGGTTGCTTAGTTTGGATTATTTCATCTAATTTTATAATCAGTTTCATTGATCACTATTGATTTTTACTAGAAAATAATTTTTTTGAGATATTTGCGTAACCTTTAACAAACAAATCTGAAAAGTGTTGCTCCCTCATTTTAATTTGTTTATCTTAGCTTTTACTCTGCACGGATTTAAAAAAAAAAAAGTTGCTTGATTTTTTGTTTTGTAATGTACCCTTTGAATCTTATGGCCTTGCGAAATATACGAAGTAATACTTACTGTTTTTTGAAGTATAACTTATGGAAAGTTGATGTACGTAAGTTAATTGTTATTAGAAGTAGTGCCACGTAACATCGGGGTGAAAAGATATTTGCATAATCCAAAATCTACCAATGTGACGTATGAGCTAATCATTGGGTTTAATTATTTCTAATGCACGATTAAACAATAGATGGCTTATAAATTATACTATAACAGCAAGGCAAGGACTAATATAGTAAAGCATGGAGAAAACCACACTTATGTTATATAATTTTGACCACAAAAGTTGAGCCACTTTGTCAGGTACCAGAGGAATAACATTCAAATTACAGCAATTTGTATAACATCGTTGCAGAAAATGACAAGACTCCCAAAATAAAAGGCATAATATACACGAGTGATGATATCTCTACTATCGCATTTGACAAAATTGAGAAAGCAAATGATCGAACTCAAAAATTGACGGCTAGATAATACATTGCCAATTATCATACCATAAGGCAACAAAACTAGCCTCATCTTCTAAAGACGAAAACTTCCTATTAATTTATTTTTTTTGTATAGCTTCTACGAACAATGAATTTATAGTTGATGAAGAAATAGACAATATGTAGGTAAAAGCGAATAGCCATCAGCTTAGCAAAACACCGCCCATGACAAAGAATAGTAGCACTCCACTGCACCAGAGACAGGGTTTGCGATGATGGTGGAGAGAGCAAATAAATTCACTCATGAATGGTCAACCCCTGCAGCTATTGAGTCTCCTATACACCTACTGTTGGATAAATACCAACATTATGCCCACTACCATTTGAATCTGCACCGCCATACATTGGTAACTGTAGCTCACCTGAATGGGATGCATTGCGCAATCTAGAGTTCCTAGGAGAACCGGTGTATGAATCAGTAGAGCCACTGCTTGTAGCGTACATTGATGATGTTGGAAGCCCGTGAATCTTTGGAAGGCCTGTCGGATCAGTACCCAAGCTATAACCCCTTTCAACTGTCTCAGCATCAAGCGGTAACTCCTCCAATGTCTGCAAACCACAAAACATTAGTTCCAGCTGAATGGTACTACGTAAGTAAAGTCATTATAAGCCAAGGAAACCTAGAGAATGATGTCAAACAGAACATCTTAAAGAATCGGAACCACAAGGATATAGTTACAGACAGTTTCACAAGGTGTTCAATGGCAAACAGAATATCTGGCAGAACTGATTTCAAGAGTACAATGAAAATGAGAATTAGGCAAAATATATTAGGAGTTAATGTTGTGATACATCTTCCCAACTTAAACAAATTTTTTTCCTTAGTTCCTAAACAAAGCGTAAAATAAGATTCTAGTTATCAAAACCATAAACATTCTATCATAAAACTTAGTGTAGTGAGCCTTGAAATGTATATATATGCAAAAATATACTCAAGAGTGAAAATGGTAGCGATTTGACCTTGAAAGCTTGTTGAAGAACACGAAGTGTCTCACGTGTACGCTTTCTCTTCATGGCTATCTCATCAGGTTCTTGCAACATTTCTTCGAGGAGGTTTTCTCTGCAACAAAATAGCAAGCCCCACTGATAAGAATTACGAGTACAGGCAAAATGTGTAGCACTTGATTTGGCTAAGCAGCCAGGCGCTAGAAACAACATACAAGTACATAAGCACATAAAATTCATGCTGCTAAGCTAATGAAGGATCAATTAGCCACTATCCTGGCATAGGTTTTTGATAAAAAAGAAATTCCACTTCCAATACCTGTAGAGTTTCTTGATGAACACATTGTGAAGATCTCTTTTGGTGTGATTTACCTGGAGAAAGGATTAACACCATTTTTGTCAACAAAAAAGAAATCCAAATCGAAAATGAAGATCACATTAGCATTCTTACTAAAAAAACAAAAACACAACACCCAGAGTCTATTATCATTTAATCAGAACATAGAAACTGCTAGAAGAGTAGATTTAGGAATCCTCAAGACTGCCACTAAATGGAGAACCCCTAAGCATATGTCCATTGAAAGGCCACCCACATAGAGGTCAAAAATATCAAAGCATGAAATAAGTGAAGGACCAAGTCATTGCAATTCAGAATTACCAGAAAATGCATGATTGCTTTAGGTACTGAGTCTTCAATATTCTTCCTGACAACGTCATAGTATGACCGCAATAACAGTTTTGTAATGGCAATTTCAATAGTCTCCTGATCTGAATGAGTTTCTGAAGGCCTCAAGACACTTGGGGGCTTCAAGCAAAACACATAGAGATGTCATGTTTAATTTTATCAGTTATCACCAACCTAATCTATAAAGTAATCATACGGCAGAGAGGGCCTTCAAAACTGATACCTCTCTCAAGTGGATCATTGAGAAAGAATGATCCATGCTCAGTGCAGTATCACTGAATGGCTTGTTAATGAAATTGTCTTTTACAGATGCACGATTGTCCGAGCCACCAAATATTGATGATATTCCCCAACTTGAACCAACATTTGATCCTAATGAAGAGATATATCAGCAATGGTTGGGCAATAACACTGAGCAAAAAAATATTTTCTAAAGATTATAAGGAGAAAGGACATGAATTCATAATAGGAGTAACATAAAAGTTCATGGAGTTTTTGAGCTTAAGTGAACCACAAGTTACTTAAGGAAGGACTTCTTCATAGAGCCGCATTTGCAAATGGCTAATCCTTGTATACAATATTCTTTCCTTCTTGTCAATAAGATATTTAACTTGTCAAAATAACTAATAACTCATTTAATAGTTATTTTTGTTACCAATTCTCAAAAAATAACTAATAACTCATGTACGTTCAATTAACAAACATGTGGCATAAATGAACACATCAAGTATCACCACATGGAAACGCACCTGATGCTGTAGTTTTCTCAACTTCTGGAGCAGGCCGAACAACCTGTCCCAGTCAAAAAGAACACTAATCAGTGCAAGTAACTTAAGTGTCTTACACTTGAAATTTGAAAGCTGTGCAATGTTGATCAGGGAGACGATGAAGAAACTAAACTTGGAGATGATGCAGAAAAGGCCAACCTGATCAGGGACAAAACCACCAACTGATCTGGCAAGTATAGCACGTGATTTCAGACTTCTTTCAGAGGTTGGTGCTTTTTCTAAATCTACACCATCCTGAGTAGCAATAAGCAAATATATATATATATATATATATATCAGTATGATATAATTTGCAAGACCAATTGCAAAAGTCTATGAACAGCAAATGAAAATTTTACTTTCTGCCTCGGATTAGGTGCAGCAATCCTAGAGGACTTGACCTGTTGTAATGCCATCTCATGAGCTTTAGTCCCACCAATAAAATTTGGATGTGAAGTATTTATGTAATCCATCTGCAACAGAAAAACAATTAAGTTGAACAATATACAAACTTTAACAGCAAAAGATACATAAGAATTTTAGTGATTTGCTAAAGCAATTTACGAACTTTTACATCAAGATGCTTTTGGCAACTATCAAATGAGCTAGTTTTTATCTGAGATGTCAGATGAGCATAGACCCTGATACCATTAGTTAATTACAACTGCAGAGCAATACAGCAATTGTAAAATTTGATTGTGATATGTACGGAAAGAACGGATTGAAATTCAAGCATAATATTTCAAAAATAGTTGACACTTATCAATCAACTCAACAAACTTGAACATCAAATATGTTTGTTGTGTTAGGTATAAGCAAAACCAAATAAAACACCCAACATTTTGACATACCTCCATCTCAATAAGGTGTCCAATCATTACTTCTGAAGGTCCCAGTCCTTCACGCAAAAAATTTCCAATAACCTCATCCATGCGCTTTCTCAAAATTGGAAAACGTTGCATCTCATTGACCATACAACGATGGCTCATCTACGAAGGAATCATTCAAGTTAGAACAGCAATAATAAAAATGCATAACCAGAATAAAAAGGTTGTCAACATTGGCCTACTTTAACCAGCTCATCATATATAAATCGTGCACATTGAAAACTCGGGTCCATTAAACGTGCTATTTGCCTTCGAATGAGAACTTCAAATGGGACCTGCATATTTACACAATAATTAAGATGTGACCAACCAATTGTCATAAATACTACAGGAATTATTCAAGAAAGCGTTGAAATATTTGCTCAAAAGCAATGAACAGGTTAAATCCTTTGGAGTTACCTCTGGCACAAATAATGCAGATTTGGCACCGGTTGCATTTTGAATGGCAGTTCGGATGTCATCATCGGTTAAATCTTCACAGGGATCAACTTCCTGCGGGAGAAAGAGAAATCTGATTAATAAGAAACTAAACCTAGGTTAAACATTCTAATTATACACATCAACATACTAATTCTGCAAAGTTACTGAAAAGTTCTTTTGTCTGTCATTCACATTTTTTACAGCCTTGAAGATTTAGAATTCTTGTATATGAAACCTTATTGTAAAAATTTGTGGTTTATTGACGGAAGGGAACTTTCTCAACTTTCCGCAACCGTAATCACTTGTCATTCCGATTACTTCATCCATAAACCTTTTTTTTATTTCAAAATAGCGATACGCTCTAAAAAAGTAAAGGAGAAGAGCCTTTTACAGACTCGGCTCTTTCAAATCCTCTCAACAATAATTGACTGTTCACTCATGTTTTCATGGAACAAGGGTTGATTTGAAAATCAAGTAACATCCATAGAGACATACTTGATTTTGTAATGGGATCAAAGCATTTTGTGATGACGGATAACCAGCGTTCGTAAGCCCCTTTAGAGATAGGGGCGAGCCAGGAACTTACTTCGAGTATTTATGACTCTGGTGGCAACACGTGACAGGTGAATGACATGATTCTCGAGGAGTTACACAACGGCCATGTGATGATGCATCTGGGAGGAACAACAATAAAAGAAGGGCTTTCGGTTTGTCTTGCAGCTATTTTCAAAATATATATATATAAGAATCCCTTTTTTAGAAGAAAGATTATATATATGTCAAATTTCTAGTGGTGGTGGAACCAACCAAGATTGTTTGTCGTCCGACCCGACCTCAGACTCCTTCTTCCCGACTTATTTGACTCTCTAGCCGTAGTTATTTAGGTGGTATTCCGAATCGAATTCCTCCCAGGAACGCACGAAACAAAGATATGAACGGAAAAGAGATGTTTCTATTTCATCCAAATTAGTTGCTTTTTCTACATCCATATGATCTACTAAAGTAAGGAGCTAGTCGATAAAAGACAATTCAAAATGGAAGATAGATTTCAATTATGCGACTTTGTACGTGGATGAAAATCAGGACAATAGATGAATGGCTTTATGTACATGTGCGCCACAACCTTAGCAACAATTTATGAAGACCTTAGTGATAAAAAAAGCTAATGCCCAATAAAAGCATTATAAGCCATTCAGAGTTGACCATACCATCGAAAGCATACATACTAGCTATCTATTGACAAAGATGGCATCAATATCATTTATCTGAAAACATTAGCAAGTCTACAGATGAATTTCAATTCTCCAAGCAATAAAAGAATAAAGTAGGCATTGCAAAAGGTAATATGAAACTTCACAAAACTTCTACCCATTTAAAAAAATTAATATGAAAGAAGTAGACCTCCAAACTCTTCACAAATATGTTCTGAAAAATGTAATGAATCCTTGCTCCACCAGACAGCTCAGAAGTTGACATTTCTTCATTTTTGCCTTCTATCATTGAAGAGAATGCTGCTCTCGACCCAAATTAAAAAAAATACAAACTGGTAATGAAGTTAGGAAGTGTAAATGGTCAATTAATATGAAATTTATACTAGAAAGCAACATTAGATATAAGAGATCGAATCCAGTAGAGGACTACTATCAAATATTGCAAGGTTTAGGCCACATTACCTTCACTGTACTTGGAAAGAATGTTCAGAAGGAGAGCACCCATACCAGCCTAGATTCAGCGGATTAGTACAATGATGTCAATAAATAGTTCAAAAACACTAGCTGAGCAAACTACAATAAACCTAGCAGAAAGAAACCCTCCAGAGCTCAACAAATGGTAGTACTATGACAACAAACTCCCCAGAACTTCAGTCCAGTGCTTAGTAAAGCATAGGGAAGACAAAAGAAGTTACCTTTGACTCAGTGATCTCCCCATAGCTAGCATGCTCCTTTGCGACAGACACAAGTCCAGCACTAATGCGTGATTTCAATCCTGGAAGGAGTTTTTTGATGTGTTGCACCAAAATCTGCATTAAACAAAGAAGTTCAAGTTAATACTGATTTCAAAACAACAAGATGGCCCATACCGCAACTGGAAAGCAAACAGCACACTTGGAAAATTTGCATTTCCTTTGGAACAGGACAATGGGATTGGGCTGAAGGTGGGTGATAGCCAATCATCCCATTGATGTGGAAAACAATAAGAATACAACAGGTATCTGTTGCACAAATGCAAGTAAAAAAAGGTGCAACGGTAAACAGGAAAGACAGCCTTAACATGTCATTGGAGAAAATATCCCCATATATAAGTAAAAATAACAAGGAAGACATTACTCTCATCCAACAAACAGCAAGGTATGCATTAGAGACCAGATTGACACATACAGAACATGACCATAGAATTTGTCAGATAGAGCGTCCAGATTATGATGTTTATTTTCAAGAAGAAATAAACTGCTTGGTAAATCCCTGATCACAGATGCTGGAAACCAAAAAAAGAAAGGTATAACACAGGCCACTACATGTATAAATGTTCATGTTGTGCTTCTCGTGAGCCATAACATGATCACTGTGTAAAAAAAAAAAAAACTCTTTTACAACCACCAGTGACAAGGTAAGCATGTTTAAGTATATCTCAAAACATGACCTTTCGCCCCCTTTTCTTTTTTGAATTCAACATGTCAATTACATTTAAAAATGCAAAAATAACTGTAGAGGATGAAACTTATAAATTTATTAATTGATTTGGAGATACTTTTATAATGACTTAAAAATAATAAAATATAATGTTTGACCTTATTGTGGTTCACATTTTATATAAATATTCGGTCCTACAAGGATGTAATGCGAGCAATGTGGCAACCCAATAAAAGAAGAATCACTGTTACTTTGACCAGCATAGATTACCTGGTTCAACTTTTTAGCCAATTGAGGTACACCACAGCGATCAGCAAGATCACTATATACCTTTGAGAAAAAATAGATAAAACAGAAGATTGTTAATGGATGTAGACATGAAATCAACTACATAAGAGATGGTAGAAACATACAGGACGGCTTCGGAAGAACTTCTCCTCAGCTACAAGTGCATCCTTAATACTCCGGTTCATCATAATATCCTGTTTTGCATAATTCAGCTATAGGATTAAAGACTTATAAAGTAATATACGTATATTTATGAATATACGCACACAGACACTGTTGCTCATACGTAGCACACTGTTATCTTGTTACCCAGTGGTTTTCTCTCTGATGAACAAAATCTTTACCTTGTACTTGTATAAACTAATAAATCCTGACTACTACAAGCAGTACACAAAGTAGGTTTGTTGTATATTATGCACTGGCTGCTAAGATTTTCCGCAGTTGAATACCATTTTAAAGATTTTCAAGTTTTTTCACTACTGTAAAGTTGCAGTGGATCTTGACACTCGTTCTGGTGCTCAATGTCTATAACTTTCTCTTTTCATCCATCTGTCCTTTGGGACTGTTATAGGGTGCCATAATATCTCAGACTCCTCTTTTGGCACAAAAAGAAAGAGTGCAGAGAGGAATCATAAAGCTTGAACAGCTTATTACCTCTATTGACCCATCATAGGCTTGATTGTAGATGCTTCCTTGGATTTTTTGGTTATGGCGCCCATTTAGTGTTTTAAATTATCCTTAAAATAATTGTATTATATAAGGATTCAAAATAAAACATCGGCTTGGGGTATCAACAAAGATTACTGTGTTCTAAAAAAAAATCACACAACAAAATGAAAAGCTAGCAGCCAAATACCAATTTAGCACCCAAGAGATTTCGAGGGAAACCAAACCTGAAATGTATCCCATTATCCAGACATGAAGGTTGTTAAGAAGTCCCACATCGGTTGAGGGATGGGAATTTGGTCTCCTTATATGGACTTGGACAAACTTCCCCTCATGAGCTAGCTTTTGGGGTTGAGTTAGGCCTAGGTGTCATATCTTTACATGGCATCAGAGTCAGGCCCATCCCAATTTGTTGTTCACCGATGTTGGGCTTCCATTTAGAAGTGTTCACGCTCCAGTTGAGGGTCTGGGTCTGGGCGTGCGGGGGAGTGTTAGAAGTCTCACATTGGTAGAGGGATGGGAATTCGGTTTCCTTATATGAACTTGGACAAATCTCCCCTCATGAGCTAGCTTTTGGGGTTGAGTTAGGCCCAGGTGTCATATCTTTACAAAGGTAAATATGCAATCTACCACACAGTATTTGAAAAATAAGTATTGCCAGCGCAACAGAATTTCTTGTCCAAAAGAAGTTGTGCAAGATGACCACAAAAATGATCAAAACCACATATGTTTAAAGGTATCAGTTAAAATTTAGTAAGAATAAGAATAACATAGAAATAAATAAACAAAACACTCCCAAGAAAAGAAAACTTGGTAGAGGTGCCTCTCAGAGACCTGAAGACTGTAGATATCCATGAAGAAAGTGAATAATTTTTCATTTTTGGTTCTACACCCTTCACAATATACCTAATAAGAATAAATGATTTTAAAAGAAATATGGTAACCTCATATGCAACTCCAAAACATACATATGAATCAAATGAGCCAAATTCAAGAAATAAACAAAAAACTCGTGAGAAACTATATCCACCACCAGATGTGTAGCTGGATGTATTACCTCCTAAAAGAAAAAGAAAAAAGAAAAAATGGATGTATTACCTCCTGATTACGATTCACTATACCAACATAACCAAGGCGAAGGGGAATCACTTTTCCAAGTAAAAAGTTACGAGCATCAGTACCCCTATCCATGATGTCCAACTGTGAAAACAATGGAAACACGACCAATTTAAAACAAATATCAGAGAAATAATATTATCAACATAAGGATGAAATTAATTTCCTTTCACACTGACCTTTGTGATGACTCCAATAGTTCGATAACCTGCAAGATGAATCTCTCATATAAGAAAGCACCTAAAAGAAACTAAACTCCCTGGCATAGAATATATTGTTGCAACATACCATCAGGGTCAGCATTCCCAGCAATCTGAAGAGCATCTGAGTTGGCTAAGTCTGAATTGGCTGGTGTTACAGCCAATATTAAGCAGCTTGGGAGCTTAATATACGACATGATCATAGTTCTGATCCGAGCTTCAATATCAGAAGGTTGATCACCAACAGGCACCTTTGTTATGCCAGGCAAATCCACTAAAGTAATATCAAGAACATTCGGTGAGAAAATTTTCAACCGTATCTGCTTGTCCGAGACTCCTTTATTTCCTCCTGCTTCCCTTTCTGTCTCCGCCTAATACCAATGATGGAAGATTGGAAGTTATAAAAGAGAAGAAGTAAATTTCAAGGAAAAGAAACCACGTGATCAATAACTGAGATTGCATTATGTTGAGTGTCCTCCTCATGCAATCCTTGCTACTAGAAGTTACTATGCATATATTTCCATAACAAAATCCATGATCAGTCTAATAACTATCTCTTTTTTCCCCTGGCTTTGAGGTGGATTATTTGGACGGAGAGAAATAACAGGGCTTTTCAAGGGGAAGAAATGAGTTTTGAGCAGTTGAGTAGTAGTCTTCGGTCCCTTATTTATTTTTCTTTTTGGTGCACCCATGTAGGTCAGGGATATATTGGGTGTCTTTTGTGGAAAAAAAAAAACTATCTTGTTTAACCATAATTGATGCACAGACAAGCCAATAATCTTTCAATCAGAACTACTGTTTCTCCTTGCTCATGTCAGGGAGACATTATCTTTAGAATACAGCTTACCATATAGATATTGTATATATTGCAATAGGGGTAGAGCATTGTACAAAACGGAGTGTCCATATGTAACCACTTAATTAGTGGGAGAAGTGTACAAATGAGATGCCAATTCACTGCTCAACAATCTAAGATGAGTTATTCTCAGGGCGTGTGTTCAATAACATCTAACCAATAATATCATCATAACTAGCATGACAATTTATAAAATTACATACATTCAGTAGTTATAGCCTAATGCATGGTCTGATTCAGTATATGAGGCTAGTTAGGACTTAGGAGTTAGAGCTTGAAACAAAATATGTCCTATTCAATCAAACTAGCTACTTTCCTATTGGAAAGTGCATATATGCTAAGAAAATGAATAAACTTACATACATTGCAGTGCACCCAGTTTAAATTCATTGACTCTAAATTCAACAAGTCTACTGCAAATCAAGAAATACCTGAATCTCCCAACGAATTTCATTAAAATCAAAGAAACGTTTCCCAGGAAGGTGCAAGAACTCTCCCCATTCCTCATCAGTACCATCAGGATTACGCTTTGTTTGAAGGAGCTGTAGAACAAGAGGTCGCCTAGTACATATATCAGACCCTCTAGGCAAGAAATCACGACCTACAAGCGCCTCAAGAACACTTGATTTGCCACTACTTTGACTCCCTACAACAGCAACCTGTGGCAGCTCAATCGTGGATTGACTTCCTAGCTGTGCGAATATATCTTGTAGCTTGTTCACTATAGGTATTACTGAATGACCCAATGACGCCGCCGCCGCTGATGCCGCCGCATCGGGAGAGTTTGACGGTGATATTTCTTCCGCCATGTTAAATTCTTGATTTATACAAGATCACCCGAGATTGACGATAGTAAAACCCTAGAAGTGTATTGTTGAGGTTTGATTGAGGAAAGGTCTCATGGATTGCGTAGAAAAAAGGCGAAAAATCTGTCTTACTGCCCAAGAAACAAAGCCAGAATTGTTACTCGTTTTCCCTAAATTGAACTGGACCAAACCTCATAGAGTATGTTGTTATCATGTCTGAAATGTCTGTTTAAAACCTTATTTTATATTTTTATATTTTTATATTATATTCTTGATTTATATTACTCGTTTTATTTCCATTTGCGAGGGAGGAAGGCATCTACTATAAATATTTATTTAATTTATATTTTTTCTATTCTTAATATTAAAAATAAGAATTAAATTTAGAGTTCTAAAATATCATTAATAAAATTAGTTAGCAAATAATATTTTTAATAAAATATTTCTCAAAAATTGTATCAAATTAAAATGAGTTAAATAATATGAAATTGAAATAGTAATAACTAATTTTATTTTATTATTTTTTAGAAAAATGAGTTACTTTTTATTTAAAATATAATTTATTTATTTTAGATAATTGAGGTGTTTAACTTAGCTTTAAAGAAAATAAGTATTTCTTGAGTAATATGAAAAGTTGATTTTTAGAATTAAAAAAAAAAAATCAAATAAAATCTTGATAGCGCATGAATTCAAGTTCTAATCGATAAAAGTAATTTTTAAAATTTATTAATCAAATACAAGTTATAAAAAAATAAAAAATAAAATCAATAAATAAATTGGAAAAGTCTAATCAAATATCTATCTTTAATGTTTTGATTAATCATGCTAGATAATAAAATCTAAACAATGCAATTACAGTTCACATTATCAACTACAGTGGTTTAAGTTAATCTTAAACACTTGTGATCAATTCTAACTCCTAAAAATTTGAAAATTACTCAATCAACAACTTGACAAAGCTTATACATGATTTATTTTTTTACGTCTCCAATTCTGTCGCAAGCTCCAACCCCAATAGTAATTCCTCTTAAATTAAATAAAGTTAATGTGGCTTCAACCATTTTATTATAATTAAGTTTAGTTTTTTCTACCTGGCTTTAATTGATTTTGCTTGAACTAAGTCATAAACGGTTTCAACTAGTTTTGCTTAACTTTGTTGATTTTTGCCTCAAGTTTCAGTTTTTCCCCCCATCAAATTCATGCACATATGGCTTAATTTTAATTATGTTATCTAAATTTTAATTTTATAATATGAACTTCAAGTAAAAATGCATGAATTTCACGGGGCAGCGCTACTTTTCCTCATGCCTGGCTATGGAGAATAAGATCTCTTAACAAGATCAAATTCTTCCTTTGGCTTGCGCGCACGAACGTCTGTCGACCGTCCAATACCTTCATCGGTTGGGTATCATACCTAACCATCTTTGCCATGTCTGGCATACCATTGAAACTGTTGAGTACACGCTCTTACAATGTCACGTTGCTCCGAATTTTTGGCTCAACATTGGTCTAAACATTAGTCAATTTCCTCAGCAAAATCACTAGCTCCTTCATCTTAGAGACCTACAATACCCTACTAATAACGATGAGTTGATTGGGATATCCTTTATCCGTTCGCCCTTTGGCACTTGTGATTGAATCAAAATAACAACTATCACAGCAAAAAATACTTCTTATTAAAATCGTGCGTTGTCCTAGGTCGTACGACTGAATTCATCTTTTCCACCAACCATCCAGGTGATAGTTTGGATTATAAGGCAGTTGTTATCAAATAGACACTCCCTCCTACTAACTACCCCAAACTCAACATAATTGGCGCATATTCCTCTCAAACTAGTAGGGATGACTTGTGTGGTATTGGAAGCTAGGGTGGTTAGAAACTGTAGAGGTGAATCGAATTCTACTCTCGGGTTAATGTGTGAAATCACATCTTTGCCGAAATAGAGGCCTTCAAACATGGTCTAATGCTAATTCGGGATCGCGTAGCTTTTCGATGGATTCCTTTGCATTACCATTAATATTCATTCCTTTGAAATTGAGACTGACTCCACAGATCTATTAGAATTGCTGGAATACACAAACCCAATTTATAATATTTATATTTTGGCTTGCAGGTCGCTGTTGAGGAAGTTGGGGAGTTCGACGATCCGGCATAGCTTCCGGCAAGCCAACAAGATGGTAGACGCCCTTGCTAAAGAAGGAATCCGGCTAGCATCGTGCAATCTAAAGAACATCTTTGTCGCTCCTCCAGCTTCCATGAGTCACAAAGTGGTCAAACACTTCTTAATAATTAAGAAATGAGTAAACATTTTAAAACATCACTTAATTATGAAAAATTATTTAGTAAAGTTATTCACATTTGTTTTATATCAATGAAATTATTCAACTTAAATTCACATTTGTTTTATATCAATGAAATTATTCAACTTAATTATTTTTTATAACATCATGTAATCAAATTTGTCAAAAAAAATTATATGACAAAATAAATTAGATTTTTATGTCATCTAGACATGAATTAAACAAAGGCCTAACCTATCACTGGCCCCCTAAATTTGGCACAAATTTTCACTTAGACACTTCAACTAAGCTTTGTTCATTTTAGACATCTCATATCGCGTCTCGTTGTGTCATTTTGACACTTCTTATATTTTCAAAACCACATTTTAAGTGCGTACACCCAGACGCCTCTTATGTGGAAAAATAAACAAATTGGTATGTGACACGTGGAAATTTTATTTTATTTTTTAAAAACTCAATTTTACTTTCTTTTTTCTTTCTTCCAGATCCCAAACCCCATGCCCCCACCTCTTTTCTTCTTCTTCTTGCGCCTCCTTCCCCTTCATCTATTCTTCTCCATCAAAAAGGCAAGAACATAGATTAGTTTACAAAGTAAAATACGTTTTGGAGAATAAAGGAAATCATACCAAATCAAAAAGTTTTATATGACATTTAAAAGAAGATGATTTCTTGTGCTACTACGATTATGATTTACAATGAAGGATATGTAAAATAAATTTCTTTTTTTTTCATTGGAGGTTGTTCTTTATTTCTTTTTTATCCCTTGAAATCAATTTAATTTTCAATGGAGAAGGTAAGAATGTAAATCAGTTTTTCCATTTGAAAGAAGTTGATTTTTTTTTTGTTCCCTTGAAATCAATTTTGTTTTTGAATATGAATCAAGATGCAAATTCGATTTTCAAAGAAGATGGAAGAATCAAAGAGTGTAACCTAGTAAAATATTGTAAAAATTTTTAAAAAAGTTGTGTGGTGATGGAGGATGGTAGAAGGTGGAGAAGATGGAAAGGAGAAAGCAAGGAAGAAGAAGGAGAAGAAAATATTTACAAAAAAATTCAGAATATTTACAAAAAAAGTCTCTAACGCGCTCAAAATTCGTGTAGCACACGTACTATGCTTAGTCAGCAAAAAGTGTCAAAATGACACAACGAGATGCGATATGAGGTGTCTAAAATGAACAAAGCTTAGTTGAAGTGTCTAAGTGAATGTTTGTGCCAAATTTAGGGGGCCACTGATGGGTTAGGCCTTAAACAAATAAAAACAAAAGGGCTAACCCATCGGTGACCCCCTAAAGTTGGCATCAATTTTCACTTAGACATCTTAACTAGGCTTCATTCATTTTAGACACCTCATATAAGGCCCTGATATGTCATTTTGACACTTTTTTTACATTCAACAAAAATATGATGGTCAGTGTGTTCCACTCGCGGATGATGTGTAAAGTGTCAAATTAAATGAGGACACTTGTCATTTTGTTCAAAAAAGTTCTTAAATAATAAACTATCAATTTATTTTTTTAAAGATGGCCAATTGATTGATGACACGTGGC
>JAJOOO010021987.1:0-29070 GCA_029582685.1 Solanum piurae
TACAGCTAAACAAGTTTCCGGTAACTTCCGAAGCACATTTTTAAGAACTTTTTGGGTCAAATTCAAATATAATCATTTCATTAAGTTCTCGACTCCAAACTCACATATGAGGCTCTAGTTTCACTCTATCATTTTCCGAGTCGTTACATTGAGGATCCATACTCTCCTAAGGGTAGTTTGACCTTGCATTGTAATATGCATGCCAAGAGTAACTTGAGTTAGGTTAGTCATGGTAGCTTGGGATTGAGGACTCATACTCTCCTAAGGATAGCTTAGGGTTGAGAATCATACTCCCCTATGGATAGCTTGGACTTGAATGCTAGTGTATCTTCCAAGTTGGTTAGATTAGCTTAACCTAGTTATGTTAGTAAGATGATAGTGTGGTCTAGCCTATTAGGTGTTATTCCTTGGTAGCCTTGACTTGAGGTAGATAGAATAGAGGGATTAGTCCCCAACTAGTGAACATTCATGATAGTCAAAATGAATACTTAGTGTAGGTAGTAGTAAGGGATGCTATCAATACATTGCACAAGTATGACTTAAGGCTAGGTATGAAGGGTTCCCACACATAGTATGACTTAGATTGGTTGTTGCCATAGTTTCCCTCCAAGATAAGCTTGGTTGTTGCCATAGTTTCCCTCCAAGATATGATTGACTAAGGTGGTAGTTCCCTTGTCTATATGAAGTAAGTTATAGTAAGACCAAAGTAGGGTGAAAATGACTAAGATGACTTTAAGGTTATGCTTAGTGTGAAGGGTAGTATGGGATTCCTTTCATGCATTGCACAAATGTGTCTTGAGGTTACTTGGAGGTATGGTGCCCTTATGGTAGAAAGACTTATGACTTAAACATGCACATAGACTATGATTGAGATGACTAAAAAGGGATACTTGTCTTGGGTGGTATTATGGGATGTTGTTCTTGACTTGCACTTGTATGCTTCTGAGGTTACTTGAGAATGGTGCTATTATGGTATGGATGATCAAGGGTCAATTATGCTTATATGATAATGAATTGTCTCCTATGCTCATTAGCTATGTCTTATGTTGACTTATGTTTATATGATGCTTATGTTGGAGACCATGATGTGACTATGATGATTATGCTATGAATATGTTACTATCTCTTATACTTATGTCTTATATTGATTAACCATTTTGATATTCTCTTTTGATGTTGTGCTAGCTTTCATACTTGGTACATTTTTTACTAATGCATATTGCCTACATTCTAATCAAATGTAGGGTTGAGGAGATTTAGTTTCTTTGAAGGCTAGGTTTCCAAGGATCAAGAAGAGTTGAAGAATTGGTGAGCCCTCATAGCTTCGAGAACAAACCCATCATGTTCCTTTATGTCATTTCTTTATGTTTTAGACTTTGTATGGGCTGTGTCCCAAGAGTTTTATTCAAGGATTATGTTAGATGGTTTGAGACAAAGGTTTAGTAAAGACTTTTGCTTCTTTTGTTATGAAAATGACTTCGATTGTAAAAGTTTTAAATTGTCCCTACTTTTATAGTATCTTATGTTATGATTATGCTAAGGGCTTGTATGAGACCCCTTCAGGGTCAAGTATGACATGTTACTTCTAGGAGGTAACCCCGGGTGGTGACAAACATGGACTTTGAAACAATCAAAGTATCTCACAATTGTAGTGCCATTATTACTAGTGAGGTGATTATAATGAAGGAGGATCTGGGGGAATTTACCATACCATGCACCGATGGTATGCTCCAATTTGCTAAAGCTTTGTGTGACTTGGGGGAAAGTATAAATTTGATGCCCTATGCAATCTTTAAACAACTTGGGTTGGGTGAACCGAAATCCACAACAATACGGCTTCTTATGGCGGACCGTTCGATCAAACACCCCGTTGGAATACTCTATGACATATTGGTGAAGGTTGATCGATTTATCTTTCCGTCTGATTTTGTTATTCTTGATTGTGAGATTGATTTTGAAATTCCCATTATCTTGGGAAGACCATTTTTAGCAACCGGGAGAGTGCTAGTGGATGTTGAAAGCGGGGAGTTGATGTTCTGGGTGAATGAAGATGAGGTCACCTTTAATGTGTGCAAATCAATGAAACACTCGAGTGATATTCATGTGGTTTCAACGATTGATGTAATTAATGAAGCGGTGGCCAGTGTAAGCGAATTAATGTGTATGAGTGAACCTCTTGAGGTTGTTCTTTTGAATTATGATGAGAGCTAAATTCAAGGTCATAATGAAGTGATAGCCTCTCTATCGGGATTAGGTGAATACTCAAGGAACCCATTGAAGCTAGACATATCTCTAAAGAATCGAGAGAATCCTCCCGCCAAAACATAAACAGAGGAACCACCAAAGTTTGAGTTGAAAGTTCTCCCCACTCATCTTAGATATGCATTCTTGGGGACAAATAACACCTTGCCCGTTATCATTGCAACTGACTTGCTTGAATGGAAAGTAAAATTGCTTCTTGAGGTGTTGAGAAGGTACATCAAGGCTACAGGGTTGATTATCGTTGTCACTGTAGGTATTCCACCCGGCATTTGCACTCACAAGATTCAAATTGATAATGAGTGCAAACCGAGTGTCAAACATCAAAAGAGATTGAACCTTCCAATGCAAGAGGTGGTAAAAAAGGAGATAATCAAGTGGTTGGATGCGGGTGTGATTTATCCTATTGTGGATAGAAAATGGGTGAGTCTGGTGCAATGTGTACCCAAAAAGGTGGCATCACGGTAGTCCCAAATGAAAAAAGGGAACTTGTTTCTATAAGACCGGTAACCGAATGGAGGGTATGCATGGACTATCGAAAGTTAAATTCTTGGACTAAAAAAGATCACTTTCCCATGCCTTTTATGGATCAAATGCTTGATCAACTTTCGGAGCGAGGATGGTATTGATTCTTGGATGGTTATTATGAATATAACCAAATCTCTATTGCACCGGAAGATCAAGAGAAAACCACTTTGACTTGTCCCTATGGAATTTTTTCTTTCAAAAGAATACCTTTCGGGTTGTGTAATGCCCTGGCAACGTTTAAACGCTGTATGCTATCTATTTTTGCTGACATGGTGGAAGATTCAATGGAAGTTTTCATGGATGACTTCTCAGTTGTGGGTGACTCTTTTGAAACATGTTTAGCACACCTTGGGCAAGCCCTTCAAAGATGTGTGGAAACCAATTTAGTCTTAAATTGGGAGAAATGTCACTACATGGTTAGGGAAGGTATAGTCATAGGTCAGAAGGTATCACAAAAGGGGCTGGAGGTCGACAAGACCAAGAATGAGCTAAATGAGAAGCTACCCCCAACAATTTCGGTAAAAGGTATTCGTAGTTTCTTGGGGCATGTTGGTTTCTACCGGAGATTCATCAAAGACTTCTCAAAAATTGCACGCCCATTGTGCAAGATTTTGGAGAAGGGGTGAAATTTAGCTTTGGTGATGCATGTATGGCAGCCTTTAAGTCTTTGAAAGAGAAGTTAATCTCTGCCCCGGTGATTATTATCCCTAATTGGTCAACACCTTTTGAAGTATTCTGTGATGCAAGTGGGACCGCGTTGGGTGTTGTTTTGGGACAAAAGCGCAATAAACTATTCCATCTAATCTACTATGCAAGCAAAACAATGAATGGTGCTCAACATAACTACACTATTACGAAGCAAGAATTACTTGCGGTGGTATATGCATTTGAGCAATTCCGGGCATACTTGCTAGGAACCAAAGTGGTATTTCACACTGATCATGCAGCCCTACGATACTTAATGGCAAAAAAAGATGCTACACCAAGGTTGATAAGATGGGTGCTGCTACTGCAAGAATTCAACTTTGAAGTCAAGGATAGAAAAGGGTGTGAAAATCAAGTAGCCGATCACCTATCTAAGTTTGAGGGAAAAGAGAAAGATGAGCTTGAGTTATACATACATGACTCATTCCCAGATGAGCAGGTATTCATGGCCACTCTTACGCAGACTACTTAGTATGATGTGCTCACTATGTGGTGTGTGGGATAATGCCGGAAAACCTGAACTTCTATCAACAAAAAAGGTTCTTATTTGATGTCAAAAGATATTTCTGGGATGAACCATATCTATTCAGGGAATGTGCAAACCATATTATTCGGTGATGTGTGCCAGAAGAGAAAGTCAATAAAATTCTCAATGCTTGCCATGATTCACCGATTAGTGGTCATCATTGTTGTGTGCGAATAGCTGCTAAAATTCTTCAAAGTAGTTACAACTGGCCATCCCTCTACAAAGATTCTCATGAATTTTTCAAGAAATGCATACAATACCAAAAACAAGGAGGGTGTCCAGAAGGCATGAGTTGCCTCTTAATCCTATTCTGGAAGTGGAGTTGTTCGATGTTTGGGGAATAAATTTCATGGGGCCGTTTGTGAGTTCATTTGATAATAAGTATATTTTAGTGTCTATGGATTATGTTTTTAAATGGGTGGAAGTCGTGGCACTACCCAACAATGAAGGGAAGAGTGTTGTTCAATTCTTAAAACGCTACATCTTTGTAATATTTGGCACCCCGCGGGGTATTATTAGTGATGGAGGTTCGAATTTTTGCAACCGGTTGTTTGCATCCACATTGAGTAAATACGGAGTGAAACATAAAGTGGAAACACCATATCAGCCTCAAATGAGTGGCCAAGTCGAGGTTTCAAATCGGGAGATTAAGAGTATTTTTGTTAAGATCGTGAATGCAAATAGGACGGATTGGTCTCAAAATCTAGATGATGCTCTTTGGGCGTATCGCACGGCTTACAAGATACCAATTGGCATGTCCCCATATCAACTGTTTTTTGGGAAATCTTGTCACCTATCGATTGAACTTGAACACAAAGCACTATGGGCTTAAAAGGCATTAAATTTGGATTGGGCAAATGCTTCAAAAGGGAGAGTAGATCAGCTGAACGAATTGGAAGAATCCAAGTTTAGGGCATATGAAAGTTCATCTCTCTACAAGGAGAAAATGAAGAAATGGCATGATTCTAAAATCATTAGGAAAATATTTCGAGTTGGAGATTTTTTGTTGCTGTACAATTCTCGACTGATACTCTTCTCGGGAAAGCTAAAGTCGAAGTGGTCCGGTCCATTTAAAGCTATTGTAGTCGAAGGTAAGGAGGGTCCAGCTTTCAAAGTGAATGGGCAGCGTCTGAAGCTTTATTTCGGCGAGTGTCGTGATATTTCAGTTATTGAAGTGGTGTATTTGTAAGATGCTTGAGAGCATTTCCACGTCGTGCCACGACGTTAAATAATGTGTCTCTTGGGAGGAAACCCAAGCCTTTGTTGTTTTGAATAATGTGTGATGTTTGTGCAGGTATGAAAAATTCTGCGAGGGTATGGCCATTTCGGAAAATCACCGAACGGGACAACGATCGCGACTTGGCTCGCCCCCTTTCCCTCAGGGAGGGGTCTACAGTTCTGGAATATTTGGTGAAGCAGGAAGCTTACTCGGTGATGTGCCGAAAGGGTTAGGCGAGCCCGACTTCACCGCCTTCTGACCTACCCTGAAAGGCTGGTGTTCTGGAAATTTGGGCGACGAACTCAGGACATTGGGCAATGCGTCGATGTTGTTCGATGAGCCCGAATTTCACCGCCTTTTGGTCTCAATTGAAAAGCCGATATTCTAGATATTTCAGCGAACTGCATACAGTTATACGGGTCACCGATTCGTTCGACACATCCTCCATTACTTCACTGAATGGCCACCCGGTGAAGAATTCTCCTAACTCTAATATTGTGATTCAGTGCTATTACTTTTATCTTTATTCCTTGTCCATTTATTTCTTTTGCATTGAGGACAATGTTGGATGTTTTTTGTGGGGTGGAACCTTGTTAGGAATACCACTTGTAGATGCATTTATTAAGTTGTTCCTTTGCATTTTTTGAGTATCGATTAGGGTCAATACTGATGATTTAAATAGTGCTCTTAATTGAAACACATGGCTATGATGAGGCAAACTAAGTTACATAGGCAATATGTGAACTTCAAGCATCTCGTTGTGACTAACTGATTGTAACGACCCACACTACAAGAAAGAGGGCTTCTAGGGACGAGAAAAATGGTCCCTAAAAGTTTGATTCTGGTCCCTAAAAGTCCATAGCGACGGGAAAAATCTAATCGCCATCCGTCGCTATAGGCTCCGTCACTAAAGGTCAATAGGGATGAGATATAACTACCGGTCCTGAAAGACATTTTGCAACAGGTATATTTTTGGTCCCTATAAACCTTTTAGGGACTACATTTCTAGTACTTAATGTTACGATCACTGGACCCCTTAGTTTTTTTTACGACAAGTTTAACTCGACTTTTAAGACCAAAAATCTTGTCTTTAAATATTTTCAAGTACAAATTTAATTCTTGGTCCCTAAAGTTGTGATTTTGTATAATTTGGCATTAAAATTGGCTTATTTACAATCTGGTATTTAAGTTGATTTAAGAACAGAAAGATGTTGCACCTAAATAATACATGTTTTTTTCCTGTCACATTTTCCTAAGATACAATTTACTAATATAAATAATCAAAACAAGATAAACAAAATTATCAATAGTAATAAGTAAAAGTATTATGAATGTCCCACAAGCATACTACATAATCTCAGTACAATTTACACAACTCATCAGCAAAGTAAATTGTCTTTATGTATATAATAAAAACGTTTGCCAAACAATCACAACAAAATGATAACTAATTTCTCAACTTGTTGAAAGTATTCAAATCTGCATTTTGGCTTGTAATGAATGCCTGCAATTCCTGTAATACATACAAAATAAAATTTGTTTGGTAAAAAAAGATATGTGCACAATCAAATCACACAACTTATTTCAGTATCATTAAGAAATAAATTATTGCACTCTAGATTTTAGGTTCCTATTTACTTTGCCTTCTACTTCGACAAAAATATGTTGGTTAAATTATCCCAAATGCTTTAACGTCATTCACCTGCAGACCCTTGAAATTGAAAAATATGTTGGTTTATATGATAATCATGTGAGGCATTGCTTGAGAGTAAGGCTTGTAGTATGAAGATGAATCCTACGGTTTTAAGGGTAAAAGCTAATATGAATAAGTTAAGAATGTTATGGTTTATAGAAGGAAGCTATTGTGTATGTTAAATGGTATATGGCATTGTTGTGGAAGGACTTCATCTACATGACCTCTAAAATGAGTACATGAGTCTATGCATGGAATAAATGTTGTACTTGAGTTATGACTATATCTATGTCTCATGTGATGCATGCTAGATATGTTGACTTAACATGAACCTTGAATGCAAGATAAGAGGGGTATGTATGATTATGATATTATGTGCATGTTTATGAATAAAGTGTCTATTATGATAATATTGTTTTTGTGTCATTGGAAGAACAATCACACACACACACCCATGCATGAATATGAATATGATGTGACTAAGGCGTTGTTTATGGTTCATGGCCCTTGAAGGGCAAAGTTATGAGGGTTTGTACATCTTTATGAGAATTGTGTATGATCTTACAATTAACTTAGAAAGTGAAGATCTTATGATTATTGTGTATATGTGGTATTGAGAAAGGTAGTTCTCCCCATACCCTTACACTTTATTATGCATGAACTATTATGACTATGTTGATCTTGTTGTATTGAATGAAAGGTTATTCTCATGAACACACTATGAATATGATGTGAAAGGTTTACTCACATATTGATGATTCTAAGGTTGAAAGGACATTCTCACCTAATGAATCTATGAGCTATTATGATGTATGTTTGTTTGAGTGCCTAGTGCATTCTTTCATGAATATGAACTTAAGTAAAGAATATATGACCTTTAAAGGGAATTATTCTTAGCACCGAGCGGATATGAAAATGAGATGGATACTTTTACGTTTAGCAAGTCCGGCTTCCTAATGTATGTTATCTCATGAGATGGAAACCTTTTACACTAGTAGTCCGGGTTTCTAGTAGCAATCGTCATCCCCATCACTTCCTCATTCTCTAGAGGAGTGGAAGAGTCTTCTTTGTCCTTTTTGTTGACTTTTGCTCTGACTTCTTCTCATCTAAGCATTTGCTTCGGCCTACAAAAGCTCGGACGAGCGGGGAATATCATAAACTCAAAGAAGACCAGGGTCAGTCGACCTAGAAGAACCATATTCCATAACTATGTGCCCACATAGGTATATAGCTAGTGGATCCACCTAAAAGCTATTATGTACGTTCTACCTTACGCAAGTAGGATACCTCTTTTCAATGTGGGGGTAGAACATCGGATTCCATGTAGCTCACATGATCTATGTCGGTTAAGGCTAAATCTCCTTAAATCATAAGAATATGAATTATGATAAGAACATGAGTATGTTCTATGGTTCCTTAAGATGTTCTACTTAGTATGAATTGGGGTATGGAACTTCATTCGTGCATTGCACAAGTAGGCTTTGAGAATGGGCATGGTATGTCTCTTTTATGATATGATGATTATGAGTTGAATGTATGCTTTATATGAATTATGAACAAGAACTATGCTTATGACTTCTTAATGATCTTTACTTAGTGTGAGTGGGGGCATGGGACTTCGCTTATACATTGCACAAGTAGACTTATGAAGGGGTTATGGTGTGGGTTCTCTTATGTTATGAAAATTTATGGATTATGTATGAAAGGTATGTATGAATGTTAAGGTTGACTCCACTTGTTACGAGTTATGAATATTAATGACTCCTTATGTATATATATTGGCTATGAATAAGGCAAAGTAAGATATGTATATTGTTGGTGGCCTAAAAGTGATACTTAGCATTTGATAGGGTTATGGGATCTTACCTTTGCATTGCACTAGTGTGGCTTTGGGTTGCTTATGTGTTGGTTTGACTATGTGTATGAACTATGTCCCGTGAAGATTGGTATATGTATTATGTTATGTTGGAGATTATGATTGTTATTATGATGATATCCTTTATGCTATGATGAATTGAATGTGAGTTGCTTTATGAGTTGCATTCTCCAACTATTTCAAAGATGATGTTCAAAAGTGGCATATAGCATGGTTTTAAAGAAAATGTCCCTTTTTATGCATGTTTTAGGATTTTTGTGCATGGCTTCCATACTTAGTACTTTTTGTGCTAACCCCATATTTCTACATTTTTTATAAGTGTAGGCTTTGGAGATATAGGATTCCATCCTCGTGGCTAGGACCTTAGTAGATCAAGAAGAAGAAGATTGGTGAGTCCTCATTGTATTCGATGGCTTGACCATATGTCCTTTATGTCTTTCTTTTATGTTTTAAACTTTTGTAAGGGTCATGTCCCTAAGATTGTATTCAAAGAGTTTTCTATTCAAATGTTATAGATGGTTTCAGACATAGTGTATAAACTCTCTCATTTTATAAAAGACTTCGATTGTAAAGAAAAGTTTTAAATTTTCCGCATTTTCCCTATATTCTTATGTCATGATATGCAAAGGGCTTGTATGAGACCCCTTCGGAGTCAAGTACGCCATGTTACGTCTAGGGGATACCCCTGGGTCGTGACACTGATTGTCGATTAATTCTCTTATAATGAACATTGCAAGCTTGCAACCTTGTGAGATGTGTGAACCTTAATTGGCACCTTTTGAGCCTATCATTTTCTTGGAAGAAACATCAGCAACTTTGACCTCTTTATCCCATCACCCATAACCTTTATGAAGTAGTGGTTTGTTTGAATATCCAACTTAGGCCAAAAGCCTAAGTTGGGGGTGTGATGAAAAAGAAGGAAAGTTAAGAAGTGTGAAGATTCTCCCTTTGATGGATTGTTTAAAAAAAAAGATGGAACCCCCTCATATAAAAAACAAGAAAGAAGAAAGAAAATAAAAAGACTGAAAAAGAGAAAAAGTTGTGAAAGAAAATGTGTGAAAAGAATGAAGAATAATGGGGTATTCGGTAATGCATGTTGAGTTGAATAATGGGGTGGAGTTTGAACATGTTTGAATGTGAAAGAGAAGGATAAAGTGTGATTTTCAGGCCATAGTTCATGAAGTTAGAAGCCATTAAGCCTAAATGACCATATATTTACACTCAGCCCCGTTACAAGCCTTAAAAAGACCTTTGTGATCTTTAGTGAGCTGAATCGAATGTTGATTGGAAAATAAGGGCAAACCTATGGGTGGAGTCATGCATGTGTTCATCTTTGTGAGTATTAGAGTTGTATATGATTCCAGGACTTTAAATTTTTGGAAATTTTGTGTGTATGTGGAATCATCTTTGTTGTGAGGGCATTGGAGTACCTTTGTTGAGCTTGAACTTGCATTTGAAGCAATCATTGTAAGTTTGAGTACACTTGATGATGGTGAGTCACAATTTGAAACGTTGAGTGCACAATTGATCATTGTATGAGTAGTTTGAACCTTGTTGTGTGCATTTATGTTGAGTCTTATGCATCACTGTTTGTAGACATCCTTGTTGAATTGATTGATCCTGAGTTTTACTTGAGGACAAGCAAAATTTTAAGTTGGGGGTGTTGATGAGTCCGAGATTTCGACTCATTTAGGGCTCTATTTTGATAGGATAAGTGTCCTCAAATGCCCAATTTATGCTCTAAACTAATGTTAGAGTTTTGATTTGCAGCATTACAGGCTAAGGAGCAAGACAAGGACACTATCGGACGAAAATGAACTAACAAGCTGAAGAAGTGGAGAAAAGCGATCCTAGTGATCCCCGAGACCACTTGGTGATTCGCCGAATGATCTTTAGCCCACTCAATTTTATAGTACACCACTTTTGAGACGTGAGAAATTTGGGAGAACGGTGTTCCCTATTGGCAAATCGACGAATGGATCGACAAAGAGGGATTTTGTCCGTCGAAGTGTACAAGACTATCACTAAAGCTGCAGGCAGAATGACGATAAAAAGGAACAAAGGGCGCATCGCCGAACCACTTGGTGACCCCAACATCGACCACCGAAAGTTAAAGCATGAAATGGATGAAAACCTGAGCTAAGAGGGCGATGGACAAGAGTGATCGGCTATTAGCCGACTGGTCGGCGAAGGTCGACTTAATCCGTCGAGTTACCCCAAAGGCCAAATTTTGATAAAGTATAAATTGACTTTTTGAAAGGAGAAAAGGGATCCAAACATTGAGAAACTCACACCTAGAACGAAAAACACTGTTCTTACTTAGTTATTGAAGCTTTCAAGTAGATTTTAAACGGGTTTTGTAAAAAATCTACATTGAATCATTGTTAGGGGTTGGAAATCAATACCCAGCCATGGAAAGTGTAATAGGTATTAAATTCTTACTTTTTATGATGAGTAGCTAAAACCCCCATACTTGGCGGTGTGGCTATGTGACTAATTGTCTAATTTAGCTAATGGGTGTTAGGAATTACTGATCTTATTGCTATTTTGAAGTGGGTTTGATTTATAATTGGTGTTAATTTGATAAATTAAAATGTTTATTTCAATGTTATTTAGTGTTTTATGCTTGCTTGAGAGAGAGGTGTAAAACCATGGTTATAAAATAGCATTTGTAGTCATTGGGTTGTTGTGGGTTTAGCTCGAGAGAGTGAATTCTAAGCTCAATTCTACTTATCTAGCTCGAAAGAGTAGGTAAAGTGAGGCTTTGGGTTGTTTATAGTGCGAAGCTTGTTGAGGTTCGAGAGAGCTCACTTGAATCGTAATAGTTGTTCGAGAGAAAGCTATTGCATCTAAGGTCCAGCCTACCCGCTAAGCTTTAGAAGCTATTAGTAATTGTCGAGCACCCATTTGGCGAAATTGATGATTAGTCGGTTATACCCCTGAGTATCTCTCAATTGCTTGAGTCCTCCTTTGTGTTTGTGATTGCTTTGGTTGTTACTTGACAAACAATTCCCCCTTTTGAAATTTATGTCACCTCCTTTATTTATTTAAGTGTTTCCGATAATTTTTATTCCTACAACCGATTAAATCGCATTTACAACTTCATATTGAATTCAAACTTGTACCGCTCCCTGTGGGTTCGACCCTAACTCACCTGTTAGATTTTATACTAGTTAAAGATCGTTTACACCTAGAATCGTATGAGGTGTATTTGAAACGTTAATCAGTATATAACCCAATATAAACGGAGTTAGAGGATCTATAATATATCAAATTTAAGATATTTGAGTATAGTTTCCAATGAACAAAAACTCACATCTATACGACTTCAGAGTAAGAGGATATGCTTGTTTTACTGCGTACTGCGCAGAGGCATAAGTTTGTCGTGCTTGGAAAGTGCCTGCCACATGTTAAGTCGGTTTAAGCGTTTTAAAACAGATGGACGAGTTGACTTGATTAGAGACAGTTAAGTTATTTTGGAAGCTCCTTTTTGTTGGTTCTTCAAGCCCTCTCCTCTACAAAATCCCTAGTTGAGAAATCAACCAAGAATTAAGTTGTTGCTTCAACCAAGCCAAGAATTCATACTGTACTCTCTTTGGATTAAAGGGACAACTATTATCCTTTCTTAATATGAGCTTAAGACATGACATTTTCGTTAATTCAGGCATGACAATGTTCCTCTCTCTCATATATGTGATGTTCTTCATGTTCTAGATATATTCTATGAGTAAGACTCACGGGACGGCGATAGGAAGCCGTGAGTCCAAGTTACGCCTATGTTAATTGATATTTTTTGTGAGGAGGGAGTTGGTGGAGTTGTCTTGTATATTCTATTTAATGTGTTGGAGTCATTTAAATGTATTGTATATCTGTTGGGATATGAGGAGTTGAATACAATGAACATCGATTGATTAGAATGTCTCTTGAGTTTACGCCCACCATGTGTTTGTTGAATTGGCGACTTGACTTAGATGTGTTGTGGAACTTCCTAAAGTTGAATTTTCATTGGCTGTTGTTTTATATTGAAGGAGAAAGGGATACTTCACCCATCGTAGTACATTAAAGTACTCAAATCAAGGTATGCAAAGGCACCAATTTCCTCCATCATTTTCAAGCTCGAATCTATGTCGTTAACAGGACTAGTACTCCTATGTTTTAAACTAATATTGAGGTATGGTATTGTTCTGTTAGAAGGCTTGGAAGACATGGTGAAATGTATAGTTGTCTGAATGCTTAGGAAAAATGTATGTGATGGGAATAACAATATATATATATATATATATATATATATATGTATATATATATAAGACCTCTTGTTCCATGTTTGCTTCTAGCCGAGGCATTTATGTAATTTTGTACCTTTTTGCTTTAATTTATTTACTTATTTTTTATCTTTTGGATATATAAAAATTACATTTAAAAAATCCTATAAATCACGATAATTAATAACTTAAAATATTAAATTTAAAAGATAAAAAGTTTGATTGACTCTCAAAATACTAACGAAGCCACATGATTTGGGACAAAAATAATAACATAATTATTTGAAAGTGATGTAAAAAGCACTACAAATCACAATAAATAACAACTTGAAATACATTTTAACCATATAAAATTTGATCGATTCTTGGATTGTATCCACGTAAATTGTAACATAGGGAATAATAAATATTATTTAAAATATATGTAAAAAGTACTATAAATCACAATAATTAACAACTTAGAATATTTTTAAAATGTTAATGTTGCCCTAATTATATAATATGTGATAAATTCGATAATTCATTATCTTTACTTTATTTCTTTGTAACAATTTTTTTTTATGTTGCACCATAACAATTTCTGAACTTGTAAAATTTGTTCATGTGTCAAAAATATGATGAATGCATTGCAGTTCGCGTTAAACGTACCACACGTTTCAAAAGACTAATAGCTCTGTGAAGTATAAATAATCAAACTTGAATTATTGAAGTATAATCAATATTTAACCCCTTGCTAATATTTTCCTTTTTGATCTTTCAAACAACTTAACTTTACTTGTTCGCCTTTTATTCTAATTTTTTTTTATGACCACATAAATTATGTAAGAGTTATTTTAAACCACAAATATATACTCTTTTCTCAAGCATTATATAGTGTCATACCAAAGATAGAAGAAGTAATTTTTTTTTAAAGAGATATAAAGCCAATGAGGACCAAAATAAATAAAACTGGGTATTTGTACACACGTAAAGTGGATTTTAATCCCTTCAAACATCTAGGAATACAAGTATAGACATCATATACACATAGTTGTCACTTTGTTGGAAAGAGAGACTAGAATCTGCACATGTCGAAATAACAATCAACTGGAAACAAGAAAACTAGATAGATTTTCAGCTGGTTGACTGGTATGTTCGACGCCTGAGTTGAGATTCTGTACTAGGCTGCTGCAAGAAAATTCTTGTTGGATCATTAGGGTCCACATAACTGCAAAATTGATAAAATCATCAAAGAGTGATCAGCACAACATATGAATAACTAAGCAGATTATTGAGAAAAATTGTTAGTTGAAAGGCGGAAATAAAGTGACATACGCATGTCTCATCATCTCATCCACAGGAGTTTGTGCTGCTTGAAGAGGATCTACTCTAGGTTCTTCCCTGGACGGTTGGTGATATCGTCTCACCGAGGCAATTAAATTGAAAAATAGAGGAATAAAAGTTCCACAACCACCTTCCTTGAACAAAATCTTGAATGAGTGAGTGGAGTACAAGGCCCTGTTTTCATTTTCTGGTATAACCTGTAATTGTAGGGCAGAATCAGTCGGGGGAGGCAAATAGTATGAATAAGCAAATCAATGTATTCAACTTACTGGATCCACATGTCCGGATATATTATTACAGAAAAATATTGGTTGGTTGAATTTTTCGCCATGGACATAAAGCTGCAAAATAAAGCCAATTTAAGTCACTTCAAATTTCATATAATTCTTTCTTTTTGGAGTTCAGTATATCAAATGTTTCATTACTTCAAACTAAAATCATATGACAACACAAAAGCTTTAGCAGGAAAGAGTTTATCAGTCTTCCAAACAAGGAATACATGGATGTAGACCCATCCACCATGGACAGGCACAATTTTTTTTATTTTTAAAAAAAAGAAGAGATTCCTCAAGACAGCAAATGAAACAAAATCTAGTCTGTATAGCAGACCAGTAACAACAGTGATAGACCCCACATGAGAAGCAAGACTAAGTTGAAAATTCTAATGAATAGAACCAAAGAGAAAGGACTAGAACTTCCTGACATAAGAAAAATAAAATTCACGAACCCACAAGATGCCCCAATGTAAAATTTCATTCTCGTCATTGACAAAAGATGCTTGTGATGCAACATCCAACCAACCATCCGCAAATTAATTGGGAAGAGTAGTCATGAACCATAACAGAAGTATAGACATTTAATGGTGAAGTGCAGAGAGAACACCAGCAACCTCATATAACCAAATAGACAGAAATCAATAAGTTGGAATTGAACTTATTTGCATCTTTAAGTGAGTTTTTTCATTTAAGTAACGAATATGGCTAGATTCTTATATAAGTTGCATGATTTCAGGCTGCAATTCATTTGGAGTTGAGAAGATGGAAATAATGAAGAAAATGATCAAAAAGAGCCACAAATGTGCAGGTCTTTACGTAATAAGAGAAGTGCTAAAAGCTAAGGAAATTTCTAATCACCATTCTAAACCACTAAAAGCGATATGGTCCATTGAGCAGCAAAAATTTGGCCAACTTCCATTCATAAGTTCAGAATCACCACTGGTGAAGCTAAGTGGTTCTGGAACACCATTGGCATAAGCTGAATCGCTAAAAGCGATGCTCAATCGAAAATTCAGAAAAATGCAAATTTGAACAAGATTTCGCTATTAGCGAAAATCAAACGCAAAAGGCTAGGCACCATATACCCACTTTCATCAAGTGTTATTAAGTTGTTATGGTATAAATAAAACAATGTGTTGTAACTTTAGTCATCTTTGGCTAAATTTTAAGCTTAGATAGCAAGGATTCATCAACCAAACACCATGCGATTGAAGATTGGATGCTTTTGTTTAAGTATTTCTAAATGTAATAATGAAATTTACTAGTTTTCTTTAATTCCTAGTGTTGTAATCAAATATTTGGTTTAGTTGATGTATTTTCAGATTTAGGACATGATTTTAGGCATAATTTTCACGACAGTTTTTGATTTACTTCTTGGACTTCTGTATTGAATATTATCTTGATATTTATGAATGGGCCTTTTGGCTGTTTGATTTCACTTGTGCTTTGTAGCTTTCCCTTTTTCCAAAGAGAGTGATCAACCCTATGACATATCCTAGTAAGATAATTCACCTTGGGGAAGGGAGTTAGGTTTGGACATGGATTAATTGACAAGACTCTGGGTTAATTGAGGGTCAACTAATCCTAGTCCACTATTGAGGTTAGGGCTAATCCTTCACTCTTGTAGCCAAAAGTTAAAATATGCTTAATGCAACTTGGTTAGATTAGAAATAATCAACTAAGTTGGGCTCACGATTGTTGAAGAGAACAGCTATTGGGTAATCAAGAATTGAGTAGTTGCGGTAACTGGGTAATTGATTTTCAAGGGTAATTAAATTGACTTGGGATTAATTGGTGAGGTTTACACAATGCATTGGATTAGACTTGAGTTGATTAAAATCCTAGGCTTTGAAATCCCTTGGATTCCTTTACTTGTGAGCCATTGATCAACTTATTTGCTTCCTTAGATTAGATTAGATACCTCCCACCAAGGCTACAACAAATGAAAAGAAATCATCTAGTGTTTTGTTGCTACTGTGATTAGAACTAGTGACCTCATGTCTTCACCAATTTCATTAACTACTAGGCCACACCCTTGGGTGCTTCTAAGATTAGATTCTCTTTCTTCAGTTTTAGTCCACTTCTTTTTGTAAAGTATTTGGCTTAGGCGTAGGCTTAGGCTTAGCTAATTGGTGATAATTCCTCATTTTCTTGATCGGCGGTATTCACCCAGAATCAGAATTGGGTAAATTGTCCCAATGTGTCACTCTTTTCTTTTTAGTCCGTCCCAAAGAGAATGGTCTTTTTATATTTAGTAACAATTTAAGATGTCTATTTAACTCTTAATGAAATGATTTATAATCATACAAATATCTATTGCTTGTTTTAGATGACAAGTTCCAACATCTTCCTCCTTTCTTCCTTAAACATTGTGCCCCATCACCAATACATTAATTGGAATGGAGGGAGTATCGCATATAACCATTCATATCTCTTATTGAGGTATTTTGTAGACATCAAAATGAATCAAGCTACAACAAATAAACAATTAAAAAATTAAAATGTTAAGTATCTTTTTCGGGAAAATACTTTGAGCTTTTTGCTTTTCACATGTAAATCATTAGTGGAAGAAATGAAGAATAGTGCTTCTAGATAGCACTAAAGCAAATTTTCACCAGGATATCATATTCATTCGTTGTAAAAAACTATTTGATGGTTGACAGTTGACACACCTGGCACCTACAACTATGTAAGTGTCCAGATAGCGTCTTTTAATTTCTTGGTCTATTAAGACATATTAACATCATTCATGAGTAATCATTGTCACGCCATTCATTTCCTATTTCATACCTCCTAACCCAACCCCCAAATTGTTGAGTTCTATGTTGCTCGGGCTCTTCAAAAATGCTAGCGTGTCGGATCCTCAAAAAGTGGTGCAATTCTGGAAGACATAAAACGGGTGCAGGTGCATTTTTGGAAGTCCTAACATAGGTTGATTAGCAAATTAACAATTCACAAAGAAAACAAGATAATAAAGAAGATCCGTAGTGCAAAAGCAGCTTCACCCGAATTCTTGACAACATGTTCAAGATAACAACAAAAGAGGACAAATGTTCACTACTAACCAAAGCCATTTGCCTATTTGATAAGAACCAAATTCATTTGTCTCAATCTTTGAACTATGAAGTAATCTAAAACAATGATGAATAAATGGCAAACAGGACGAATCAGAGTTGTAAAGCATATGCTACTTACAACTAAACACCAATGGCTGATACATACCAGGGGCATGTCAAATGCAATGAAGTTGTCGACAGGCTTAATTGAAACAAAGACCATCCGAATGTTGGATAAATAGAGTGTTCCCTTTGCTTTTACTGCTCCTACTCTGCCAGCAAATAGTAAAATTAAGAGAAACATAAAAGCAAGGAAGGAGAGGAAATACAAAAAGAAGAGAGAAGGTGATGCACTAGGTGTGTGTTGATGCTGATTCTACAACACCCACCAAATTCTCCACTGATTAACAAAGGATGTACATAGTAGTAAAGCATGACAAATGGATTTATGGTATTGTTTATTTTCCAAAAAATGGTGGTAGAACAACAATACATGAGAAACGAACAACAATAACCTATTTGGGGCATAAAGCTAAAACTGTGTATCCAAAGAATATATAAAAAGGGGTATACTCATCCAAAACATCAGGTCTCACAAAATCCCTCAGCCCCTTCCTTGCTTCAAGTGAGATGAGATATACTCGCAATCAATAAAAAATAAAAAATAAAATGAAAAGGGGTTACCCGGGGATCTTGTCAACCTCAAAGTCGACGCCATCTCTGGCCAAGACGAAGAGTTCATTGAGGAAAGGCACCGGCATCCCATTCGGAAATAGTTGAGGATTCACCGCCATCTTTGCGTTTCACAAGTCAATTGTACACACAGTCACAACTCACAGCTCTCGTCTTTTGAAGAAGAAACGCACTCTCTTCCTTTTTTATTTTTTATTTTAATTTTACATTATTTATTTAAAGAACCCCTTTCTACAACCTTCCCGAATACTACCAAATGTTCTTTTCAATTCTAATGACGCATTGCAAACTATTTATTTTTTATTAAAAATAAAATGGGATTGCTGCATCTATTTGAATAATTGTTAAGTATTATTTCGTAATATATTATATTTTATTATATTGTATTGTATTATATTATTTACTTATATAGATTATATTATTCCTCGTTGTTATATAATCTCACATCTCAATAATTTTTAATAGTAAAATCTATAAGAAAAATAGAATAATAAGGAGTAGAGCTATTAGGAAAATGTAAGGTACAATATGTAATAGAATTATTATATTAAATAATAAATAAATAATGAGAAAAATAATAAGGTTATGACTTCATCACACCGAATCGGTTGTTATATAGAATGAAATTTTTCATTGACGATGCATTTAAACAATATAATACAATAAAATTCAAACTAACATTGCGTTTAAACCAACAATACAATATCATAGGACGAGCTTTTAATTCATTTTGTGTAATGAATATATTGAAACTGAATAACAATAATATATTTAATGTAATCTTATAAGTGAAATTTGGAGATGATAAAATGTATGCAAACCTTATGAAATAAGAATGTAAATAATACAAATTTTAATGAAAAATAAATATAAAGTTAGAATAATAGAATCTAACTCAAGAATTTGAGAAATTGATATAATGAAATATAAGGTAAAAATAGTTATTGCATTCTCTATCACAGTTTTTATTTTCAAATGTAACAACTACATGAGATACATTGTGATACATTATATCCTTCTGTACAGAAGCTATCAAAATACATCACTCATACCAACCTTGTCTGATCGCTAATAAGGAGAATGTTCAAGAATTCAAAGACTTAAGAGCTTAGGACTGTTGATTTAAGCAATGTCACTAATAAGCTGGTATCAAGAATGTTGCATAAGAGGATAATAGAGATTTTGCGTATGATTGTCTCTCCAATTTAGTTAGATTATGTGACAAGGATAAGTATTATTGAAAAGGATCTACTAGCAGATGAGATAATTATGATTATTCATTTGCATTTAAGAAATAAGAATATCAATGTAGTAGTGAAATTTAATATAGGTAAGGCAGATGACAGGTTCACTGGATGTTTTTAACAATAGTATCAAGGAAATTTGGGTTTTTTTAGAACTTATGATTGACATGTATAGAGGTATGTGTGAGCTAACAAATATTCAATGTTGATCAATGATCAATTACATGGTTTCTTTCATTTAATAAGGGGACATAAGTGACCCTTTCTCACCTAACTTCTTCGTCATAGTTATTAAAGTTACTAAAAAACTTAAATAATCTCAATGAAAAGGAGGACATAAAAGGATTTGGCCTCCACTCATGGAACCCAGAACTAATCATCTATCTTATGTAAATGATATAATTTTATTCGAGTTCGGCAATAATACAGATCATGAGAATTTTAAGAGATTATGAAGTAACTTCAGAGTAGTTGTTATACAAGGACAAAAGTTATTTACCTTCATGACAAGACACATTTGATAATGTTTATAAGGATGAGGAGGCTGAGAGGGATCAAACAAGGTAATTTTTCTTATGTTTATCTAAGTGCCACAACCCAGGAGTACCCCCTAGGTGTGACACGGCGTACTTGACCCCGAAGGGGTCTCATACAAACTCTTAGCATTCATAACATAAGATAAAAGAAATGATGCAAAATTTAAAACTTTTATCCATACAATCGAAAACTTTATAAAAGCAAGCGGAAGTTTAAATCGTCTCATTTTGCCATCTAATACAATCTTTGAATCAACAATAGGGTCACAACCCTTTAACATAATCTGAAACTTAAAATGACATCAAAGAAACTACTAAAGAATCATACATCCTCGAATCTTGAGGACTAACCAACTAGCAAGGAATGCCAAGCTCTTAGCCATAAGGGGAATCAAATTGAGTGTCAATCCCCACACTTTGGAAAAAATATAAAAAATATGGGTTAGTACAAAAAATTGCACTAAGTATGATAGCCATGCAAAATCCATGCAAAATCCATGCTAAAAAGGACATTTTAGTTGAAAAGCATGCATTTACCAAGTTTGAGAATCATCATGCACTTTTAGTATAAAAACATAAGTCACAAGCATGATCATCAAATAACTCATTATAACACATTAGAACCATCTCTTAGGTAACCCTAAGTTATACTTGTGCAATGTATGAATGGCATCCCATAATACCACTCATACTAAGTACCACTTTGAGGCCACCCCAAACATACTTACCATTCTTCATTCTCATCTTTAGTTAATACTCATAGACAAGGAACATTCACATTTAATAAGTCGAGACAAGGAAAGCAACTCATATCAACAATCCAAGTTAGGCATTCATCATTACATTTAGCCTTCATGTCAACATTCTCAATATCATCATTATAAGCACATTCATTTCATTAGACATATAACTTTTGAGGAACACACCATAGCCACTCTCAAAGTCTACTCGTGCAATGCATGAATGAAGTCCCATACCCCATCCACACTTCATAGAACCTCTTGTGTAACCATAGTACATAACTCGCATGATGGGAATAAGCTTTAAGCTTTAATCGACATAGACCATGTGAGAAAATCATGGAATCCGGTGTCTATCCCACACCGTAAAGGGTTGGTCTACTTGCCTAAGTTAGGACCGATAGCATTTTGGCTTAGGTGAATCCACTAGCTAATAACCTATGCGGGCACATAGTTATGGGATAAGGAGGTAACAACTAGAAACCCGGCCTAACATGGGGAGAGCTTCCAACTCATAATATCCGCTCGGTGCTAAGCATTAAATTCCCATAGAGTAGTTAATTCTCTTTCTAACATTTTTACACATGAGAGGGATGTCATTGGCCTACCGACCCAAGGTACATTATTACACACATGAAAGGGTGTCATTGGCCTACCGATTCAAGGTACAACATTAGAATAGCTCATTGAATCCTCATGAAAGGGATACCATTTGGTCTACTGATTCAAGGTTCATCATTACACACATGAAAGGGTGTCATTAGCTTACCGATTCAAGGTACATTATCACACACATGAAAGGGTGCCATTAACCTACTGATTCATTTAGGTGAGGAAAGCCTTACACATCATGTCATCATCATTCACAAGTGTATAATTGAAAATAACCTTTCAATCAACACAATAATTACATTATAGTCATGGTCACATTACTTTCCAACAACTCATAAAGCATGTACATAAACATCATAATCATGATTCATCAACCCATCTAGGGTTACTACATTAGACATTAAAGTAACGTTTTGAGCACACCTCATTCAATTCTAGGTGTTCAACGATCGTACGTCAGTATATAACCCCACTAAATGAGTTGGGGTCGAATCCCAGAGGGAGCGGTACGTGTTTGAGAATCAATTAGGAAGTATGAATATGATCAAATCAGTCATAGGAATATATATTATCGATAAAAACATCATTCAAATCAGGGGGTGACACGAATGTCAAATAAAGGGGTTTTTGGTTTTAATTATCAACTACAACAGAAGCAAACAATACGGAATAACAATAATGAGACGGGTTCTTGGGATGTGATTCGATTATAGGCTAATATAGACAAATGGGTAATTGCAACTATTAGAAAATAGCTAGATATTAGTGAGTAAGCTAGGATATAGAGGATGTAAACTTTCTCTCAAACAATTTACCTCGAATCAAGTTGATTTCTCTCGAACATCAACAAGCATGCAAAATAAGGACAACTCACACCTTAGTCCATTCACTCTCTTGAGATGAATATGTGGAATTAGGTTTAGGATTCACTCTCTTGAGATAAATATGTGGAATTAGGTTTAGGATTCACTCTCTTGAGATAAATATGTGGAATTAGGTTTAGGATTCACTCTCTCGAGCTGAATCCATGTCAACCCGATACCCACTGACCATCAATCAAAAAACTTAGTTTTACAACCTCTCTCTCGAGCAAGCCAATAACACAAGGTTAGAACTGCATTTGCAACTACAATTCTTAAATTAAACCATAATTAATGATTGAACTCACTTCTAAATAACATTTAAACTAACAATTAGCAATACTCATTGATGAGTCCACAATTTGGACTCATTTAGGGCTTTATTTTGATCAATTTAGTGTCCTCAAATGCATATTTTGTCTCAATAACTGATGTAAATCCTTAAGTTTTATTTGAGTTGAGAGGCAAAACATGGACGCTATCAAGCAAAAAAAGAACAAGGAGGCATAAAGAACGAAGAAATGAAGGCCTGAGGATCGCCTACTGCATTAGGCGAGTCGTCGAATATCCATAACCTTGCCCAAAGTTCCTATGTGCTGAGCCCTGAAGGAAAAGATCAAGTTGGCAATGAAAGGGAGCAGTCAGCACGTCGCTGAACAGTTCCGCGAAGCAACACCATATCGCCCAATAATTCAAAACGCGAAGATGCCGAAGGCAAAAGCTGAAAGGCGATGAACCAGACCAAAGGGTGGATCGCCGAGTGCATCAGAAATCCCGACTAACTACGTCGAGTGGTCCTTCGCAGCACAAATTTTCAAAAACTATAAATAACCATTTAAATATGTAGCTTAGTATGAAGTTTTAGCGAATTATTACTAATTTTTAGAATATTTCAATTTGAGTTCTTAGAGTTTTTGGGAGACATTGTTCTTGAGCTTTGAAGATTTGAAGGTTTACAATTCCAAGAAATTGGAAGTGGGTCTTGAAGAATTTTCATCCTTGACGTGTTTAAAGACATTTTCTATCGTACCCATTTGATGGAAACACTTTTTGGTATCAATTTCTATCTCTTTTTCATGTCTAGCTAAAACCCCAATTTTTGGGGTGTGATTATGTGAATATGGGTTAAATTTACTATTGGGTATTGCTCATTGTTAGTCTATTTTCTATTAAAATGTGATTTCGTTTAGTAGTTGTGTTTGAACTTAATGGGATTGTAGTTGCAAATATGATTTCATCTTAGTGTTTTTGGCTTGCTCGAGAGAGAGGTTTTAAAACCAAAACTACTGAATCGATAGCCTGTGGTTATTGGGTCGTCATGGGTTCAAATCGACAGAGTGAATCCTAGACCTTCTCCCACACATTCAGCTCGAGAGAGTGAATGGGCTAAGGCAAAGATTGTGCTTAATTGCTGCAACTCGGTGTTAGAGAGAAACCGAGTTGATTTGGGGTAAGTTGTTCGAGAGAAAATTTACCCCCACTAAAGTCTAGCTTAGTTACAAATGTTCAAAAATTTACTATCAATAGCATTTACCCGGTTGTTTATTTTATCCCATATTCCTATCACATCCCAAGAATCCCGTCTCCCTAATTCGCATCTTTATATTCTTGCTATTTTTGTTTATTAGTTGAATACAAAACCCCCCATTGATAATTGACATTCGTGTCACTTTTTGATTTAATATGTTTGGTTTCGTTAATATTTATAGTTATGATTAATTAGAATATAGTTTTACTTTTCTATTTAATTCTCGATTACTAACCGCTCTCTTGGGACTCGACCCCAACCCATTCGGTTGGGTTATATTACTACACGCGATCATTGACACTTGAATTGGAAGTTGTGTCTTTGATTATGTCAAACATCAAAATGGCGCTGCTGCCAGGGAGTGGTGTTAATTGAATTTTTTTAGTTAAGTTGGATTTTGTTCTTGTTAGTTGTAGTTCTACTTAAATTTTTAGTTTTGGTTTTTGTGTCACTATTTTGTGCAGGAAATTGGAACATGTCTGGTAGCAATAGTGACCAAATGGACCTCTCTCTTTTGAGGATGATGTCTCTTAGGGATAACATCCTAAGTTATAGACAATTGGAGGGAGAGTCCATCCATGATTTGTGATTGACATTTAAGATACACTTCCTGCAGTGCCCAGCTCATGGAATCTCAAAAAGCGTGCTATTGGACTGCATCTACAAAAGTCTTTGCCTGGAAAACAAAAGAATGGCTGACCAAATATTTCTAGGGGGTCTCTCACGACTACCCTATGAAATGGCAACCCAGCTTCTTGATCACATGGCCATGACCAACAAGGAGATTGAGAAAGACCATATTTTGGCAACACTGTTGACTCATCTTGATCTAGTGGCCAAGAAGATCATAGAATTGGAGGCACCGGATAAAAGGAAAGTCCGGTATATTTCACCTCATGAGCGTATAAAGCCCAATTGCTAGCGAGGGTGGACAAATAGAGGAGATACTCTCAATTATTCTCCACAAAGTCGAAAGTCACGACAAGATGTTGAATGAGATAAAAGAGAATGTCTTACTGTTGAATGAGACAACTGCTTCCCAATTCCTATCTGTTCAGCGACTGGAGACCCAAATGGGCCATGTATTATCTCGTCTCTACCTTCACAAATCAAAATTAAGTGGGGAAGTCGTGCCACGACGTTAAATAAGGCGCTTCTTGGGAGGCAACCCAAGGTTTTATCGCTTTAAAATTGTTATTTTAGAATAACGGTGTATTGATTTTGCAGGATAAAGTGTGGAGAGTGTTTGGAAATTACAGGTTGGCGAGCTAAAAGGTCCATTTGATGCATCGCCGAATAGGTCACCGTGCCCGACCTAATCCACTGTTTGACTCAAGACATCTTCAAAATGGAGTCTGTAAAACTCGGTGAGCCCAAGTAATTATTGCCAAGTCACCGACCAGGTCGGCGATCCCGACGTAAACCGCCGTTTGGACCCCCACATTAACTGGAGGGCCTGTAAAACTTGGCGAGGTAAGTGAACACTCGGCGTGTCGCTGAGTGGGTGGGTGAGCACGACTAATGTCGCCGAATGGGCGTGAACTGGATGGTTTTTTAGGCCAAAGGTTTAAAAGTTTCAAATTCATTCAATTTCCCTCACATTTTATCTTCCCAAACTCACACCCGCACTCTAGTTTCAATTTTTCTTGCATTTTAGAGTATTTTAGTCATTGATTGGTGCTCGGATTGTAGATTACTTTGCCGCCTAACATTTCAATCTTCATTAATTGGCATCAAAGATTGGCTTTCCAAACCACGAGATTATTTTATCAAAATTGTACTCATTTCCAATAATCCTATCGTGTTGTCGTGTGCTGGGCCTCTATGATAGAATTAGTATGTTTGAATGCCTGATTTAATGTGATAATATTGCTCGTAATGTTTTGATTGTTGAAATCCCGTAGGCTTGTGCTTAAAATGAAGTAAATTTCGTGGGTATTATGCTTGGGTGTTATGGGTCTAAGCTTAATTTAACTAGTGCATGCTTTGATTTTGTTTTCAAGGGTTGCGGGGTTAAATTCGAGAAGTTGGGTTGAAAATAGACACATTGGGCCGTTTGGCGAGCTGGGTCGAGCTCACCGAACCACTCGGCGGTTCGCCTAATGTCCCCATCTCGCCTTTAATTTCATGCTAAATATGTTGTTGGAGTCTGTAACTTTCGGCGAGAAGCCTGAGGTCGCCGAAGGAATTTGGTGACTCACTAAAAGTCTTCCTGATCTCCCTTGTCTACACCCCTGAACCTTGTTTACACTGTAACTTTCGGCGGGATAACCCAGTTCGCCGAAGAAATTTGGTGAACCACCAACTGTTTCGGCGAGTCTATCTGCGCCTAATTCTCTGTGTGTTCATTTGGATATTTCCTAACTTCTCCTCGAGGTTTTATAGACATGACTAGATCAAAAGCATCTGAAAGAATAATACCAGAGCAAGAGAAGGCTAAGGGGATTACGATAAATGAGGACGCATCTATATCAAAAGGCAAAGCTACGAAACTTCCCACAACGGGTGGGAAAGGCAAGGGCAAGAAGTCCACTATCAGAGACCCTAATGTTCCTTCATGGGCCCGGGGATTTTGTGCAGCTGTGCATGTCTTTCTGGAGGACTGACACGTGACAGCCCTTAGTGGATCTGGCATTGCCGTTCCTCCGAAGGTGATCCCGAGCACTGACGCTCAGACTCAGAGTGATGCATCGGGCACTGATGCCCAACCGGATGGAGCAATTGTGTAGATAAGACCCTCTCTTTACCTCCATCTCTTCCTTACTTTATTTCGACTTGTGGATGTTTTTGTTTGCATTTTAGGACAAATGTTGTTATTTGTGGTGGGGTGAGGCCCATCTTTTGTGACTCCGTTTTGTTTATATATTTGGGTTGAAATTTTTAATTGTGTTGACACTGTTTTTGCGAATGGTTTGAGTTTGTGGCTCCTTGCTTTTAATTGTAAATGATTTTTGACCCTTCCAAAAAAAAATTGCCACCTCTTGTATGTGTTGAATGTTCCTGTTCTCTTGAAAATTTGAGTACCAATTTTGATCAATACCGATGACTCAAATAGTGCTCATAATCGAACATAAATGAATGCGCGGCTACAACGAGGCCAATTGAAGTTGCATAGACAATATGTGAACTCTTTGCATCTTGTTGTGACTAGCCAATTATCAAATCGAGTCTCTTGTAATGAACATTGCGCACTAGCAAAATTGTGGAGTCTTGTTTGACTTTGGTGTGAATGCCTTGTGTGATGAGCTTACCGTGAACCATGTATGATGACACCTAGAATTTACCCTGTTGGTCCGTTTGACTAAGTGATGCAGTTTCTTGAGATGATCTTAGGCAACCTTAAAGAGTGGTGAACCAATTTGAAAGTATACCTCTTTTACGGCTTACCTTGTGAGTGTGTGAACCTCTTTTGAGCACCCTTTGAGCCCAAACCTTTTCTTGGAAGGAACTTGATAACATTGCTACCTTTTATTAACCCATTACCCATAATCCTCATGATCTGTGGTTTGTTTGAATAGCCAACTTAGGCCAAAATCCTAAGTTGGGGTTGTGGTGAAAAGAGAAAGTAAATCAAGTAAATGCAAATAAGTCCCTTGTGCCCATGTTTTGAGAAAAATGGAACTCCTCCATATAAAAAAAGAGAGAGAAAAAGAAGAATAGATTGAAAAAGAAAAAGAAAGAAAAAGTAGTTGTGGAAATACAAAGTAAATGGGGTTCCCAATGAGTCATGGAAGATGAATATGAGGTGACTTTTGAGCTTGAATGAAATTGATAAAGAGAAGGAAAGAAGGTGTTGTTCACATCACATTTCATGAGGATTTTTAGCCTATAAGCCTAAATGACCATACCATTACACTCAGCCCAGTTTCAAGCCTTGAAAAGACCTTTATGATCTTGAATGTGCTGAAGCAAAAGTGGATTGAAAAATAAGGGTACACCTATGGGTGAAATCATGCATTATGTTCATCTTTGTGAGTGTGAGTGTGAGCGCTGCATTTGATTCCGAAACTTTAAATGATTAAACCATTGTGTGCGAAAATGTAATCATTCTTTTTGTGAGGGAATTTGAACACTTTTGTAGAGCTTGAACTTGCATTTGAAGCAAGTATTGTGAATTTGAGAATCTTTGATAATGGTGTGTCACAACTTGAGTCTTTGAGTACATAATTGATCCTTGCATGAGTAAGTTGAGTCTTGTGTGTACATTCATGATTGAGTCTTGTGTAGCACTGTTTGATTCCTTTTTAAACTGCTGAACTTTAGTTTTACTTGAGGACAAGCAAAAGTTTAAGTTGGGGGTGTTGATGAGTCCATAATTTGAACTCCTTCAGGGCATTATTTTGATCGATTTATTGTCCTCAAATGCATATTTTGTCTCAATAACTGATGTAAATACTTAAGTTTTAGGTATTTTAGTTGAGAGACAAAGCATGGACGCTATCAAGCAAAAAAAGAACAAGGAGGCATAAAGAACGAAGAAATGAAGGCCTGAGGATCGCCTACTGCATTAGGCGAGTCGTCGAATATCCATAACCTCGCCCAAAGTTCCTATGTGCTGAGCCCTGAAGGAAAAGATCAAGTTGGCAATGAAAGGGAGCAGTCAGCACGTCGCTGAACAGTTCCACGAAGCAACACCATATCGCCCAATAATTCAAAACGCGAAGATGCCGAAGGCAAAAGCTGAAAGGCGATGAACCAGACCAAAGGGTGGATCGCCGAGTGTATCAGAAATCCCGACTAACTACGTCGAGTGGTCCTTCGCAGCACAAATTTTCGAAAACTATAAATAACCATTTAAATATGTAGCTTAGTATGAAGTTTTAGCGAATTATTACTAATTTTTAGAATATTTCAATTTGAGTTCTTAGAGTTTTTGGGAGACATTGTTCTTGAGCTTTGAAGATTTGAAGGTTTACAATTCCAAGAAATTGGAAGTGGGTCTTAAAGAATTTTCATCCTTGACGTGTTTAAAGACATTTTCTATCGTACCCATTTGATGGAAACACTTTTTGGTATCAATTTCTATCTCTTTTTCATGTCTAGCTAAAACCCCAATTTTTGGGGTGTGATTATGTGAATATGGGTTAAATTTACTATTGGGTATTGCTCATTGTTAGTCTATTTTCTATTAAAAT
>JAJOOO010021988.1:0-23038 GCA_029582685.1 Solanum piurae
CAAACTAAAATAAAAAAGTTCACAAGACTAAAACTAAAATCAAATAGCTACAATTGCGAACCCTTACTTTAGTATTTATGTTTTGAGTAAACAATAAAGACTACTAAAGCGGCATAATGTGAAGTGGATAGAGTACTAATAATTTGATATTGTTATAGTGTCTAGTTATATATTAAATTATTAATATTTAATATTTAGGAAGGGTAAAGTAGTAAATTATTACTGTCTTATTGGGTTATCGGTTTACCCAATAACCCAATATTAAAAACCGAAACCGAACCAATAACCCAATAACTTTTTTTTATAAACCCATTAAAAACCCAATAACACTTTTTTCGGTTCGGTTTATTGGTCGGTTCGGTTTTTGCACACCCCTACTAACAAGTCAGCGCACACCACAACATATCAGTATGATCCCCATATGGTGGGATCTGGAGATGGTGGAATGTATGCAAATTTTGCCCCTACCTAGTCCCAGTTTACACACTTTGAGTATAATTCTTTTTCCTGCATTTGTACTTTTCTAATCCTTAGCATCTTTGTTTTCTTTAAGTTGATATTATTAGATAATAGAAGAGACAAAGTACAGCAAAATTTCCACCTTTCCAGTGATGTCTTTTACTTCCAAACTACACTAATTTAAGCGGTTATATACCTGCACATGCTAATAATACAAGGTGGAACAGCCATTGCAACAGAAAATCACTGTTTTATTAGCAAGCATAAGGGGCTACAAGCCTACAACTATCATTCCTCAAAAAATCTGCTGTTTACACCTGCTCTATACAAGTGCAAACCAGAGGAGGTTGCAATGGTAATATTGGTGTTTGCAGGTGCAAATAGGACATCACCTTCAGCAACAATCACTTCTGCTGATGTGGTCATTGTTCCCTCTCCTCCCATGACCACAAACATGGACGGACCAGGAGCAGAAGGGAAGGCAACAGTTGAATATGGGGGAAGAATGCAACGATCCACCTCAAATTCATCAAAAGGAGGGAGGTATCTCATTGTGTATGGATTAATTGCCGTACCGTGCAGAATTTCAGGGTTACCCTGCAACAGAAAAACACTGGTTCAGATCATAAATCAAACTTAGGGAATGCCATGTAACCTGCATGTTAGGTCGTCTTGCCAGACATCTGGCCTGCCTTCCATAACCAAGAAAATTACCTCCTAAGGTGTACTGGGAGGTATCCTAACTGTTGCTAACTAATTTCCACAAGTGTTGTTAGTTTAGGAACTTCTTTGCCTCAATCGACTGGACAAGTGATTTGAACATGAATTTAGGCCATCTTGGTAGATATTGGACTTTTATAATATGCTCAATCTGAAGGATATTCACCTTCAAATGAACTCAGTCTCCACTATACCATAGCGGTTTATAAAACATAGAGAACGAAAGAATGCCTTTAATAACGACTCTAATGGTACCTGTCTGTACGTGAGCATTGAACAGAGAGTTCTAACATCCCGGTGCTTGGGAGTTAGGCCAGCGCGTACCACATTGTCCGAGGTTGCCATACATTCGACACACTCTCCATATACATATGCATGGGGTTCATTTGCCCCTAAATATAAAGCTTCACCAGGATTGAGCTTCACGTAATTAAACAAGAATGCAGCTAAAACACCAACATCAGCTGGATACTGCTTCTCAAGTCCTAGGACCAGTTGTTCCTTGTGGGTTAGCTCCCTTACCTAAAACATCAAAGTGTAAGCAACTTCCTTAATAATAAATGATGTAGTAAGCAACATGAATATAAACAGCACAGTTCCAGATATGCTTTAGAATACAACACAATAAGCAGTTAAGCTCCAACAAATCATTTGTAAAAGAAAATCTTATGTCTCCCATGTTAAAGCAGAAATACTGGAAAATATAGTTTACATGTGAGCTTTCTGAATGTGGCAAAAAGTTATTGTATTTTTGTTTATGAAATCAAGGTTTAAGTAAAGCAGGAAATACAACAAAATTAAACCACCGCCAACCAATGGTATAATAAAACCAGAGGTTAGCTCCATGGAGGAATTTGAATAATAAATGCAACTAATTGTAGGTTATGCCAAAATTGGTATGTAGCACGCCCAGCTAAACCCTTATAAAATAGATCAAAATTAGAATTTCAATCTTCATATTGTCACACTCATCACCGGAAAAATCCATAGTGCCGCCACTAGCCCAACTTTCACTTTCAACCATTAGAAATCAAGATAAAGGATAATCAACCAAGAATTAACCAACATTGAAATTTAAAGAAACTGCCCAGATCAGTTCATAACCATCACCCTTAGTTTTCTGAAGAGTGAAGATGTACATTTTTGTTTACCTTGTTTTATGTTGTTTCTCATTCACTCTTTTTTATCAGTTAAGATGGATTTTTAAAAAAAATGGGGGGGGGAGGGGCCAAGACAGTTGGGTAAGACGGCCTGGTGTTATACAGATGGTCCAGCTGAAGTGCAAGTGTATTCACATCCATATCCCTTGTTCTTTCCTTCTTTAGATACTAAATGATTTCTTTCCGTCAATAAAATTCAGTGGTCACAGTTACCCAATGGGTGACAGCAAGTACCCATTGGAATAGGGAGGTGCTCAAAAATTGGTCCAAACACCACCGTTATCCCAAACAAATGTAATCAGGGGGCACATTGGAATAGTGTCTTTAAATTGGGAAATGGGCAGAGAGGTGTGTAATAAGACACAAACAATTAACTAAGACAATGAAGAGGAAAAGAATTCACAATCATTGAGAGATACTGCCACATAAATGAGTCACTGTCATACAGAAGCACAGAGAGAGATTAAATTTCCAAGGGAAGTCTTAAACTTCCATATAATCATGGTGAAAAAAAAAACTTTCATATAATCATGGAAGGATTGTGCTTTACCTTGTTTTTGATGTTCAGACGACTAATCAGCTTAGCAAGCACTTCCGTGATCACATCCTTGCTAGCTGACATAATCTCCGTAAATAATTTTCTGAGCACTAATTTACCTTTCTCCTCTTCATCATCCTCATTCAAGTCCAATACTAGCTCTGCAAGCGCATTACCAACCACTTCAACAATCTCAGGCACAGTCTGAACAATCACTTTAAGCTCCTGGAAAAAAAGAAAATCATCATCACATCCAGTGTCCTTTTATTTTTATTTTTAGGTCCAACAGACATGGAACTGTAAGTTCACTCCATCGTCTCAAGCCAAAAAGATAGGTTTTTTGTTTGACGAGAACCAACTACATGATGAAGTGTTAAGTACACCTGTGTCCAGCCCAATTTTCTGGATCTTTATAGACTTGATCCCACCAAAATTTGCAATACAGATAATATAATAGATAGAGAATAATGAAACATATACATCTTAGTTATTATACACATGTTCTAACTAGAGCAACCACTAATTAGTCTTTTATTTATAGAGGATAAAGAGGCTAATTGGGACCTTTTTCCGTTACTTTATTCCAGTAGTTGAAAACAAAAGGTCCAGTTAATTATTAATCAAACAATAAAGGTAAACAAAATAAACTTTCAATATTTAAAAATTTCACATCATTGTTTTTAAAAAAGTCAGACAGCTCTACAGTCAGCTTAGAGTCCCCACCATGCTCTTAGAATGAATATTTTCCGAATAAGCTGGAGCCTGATAAATAAACAGATTCAAACAGGAGAAGCTAGTCCCAGACAAGTGATCGTCTATCCCTATGGCACTAGAGCCTCTAGATTGCACTGCCAATTACTACATAGATCCAGTAAAACAAGTTGCTTAACTCTATTGGAATTTCTTGAAATCTAACACAACTTATGAAGTACCTCAATACTTATGAAGCCACACAAGGCCTCGAATTCGGTCAAGGCCAAAGCCATCTCAGGTTTGTGGTTATCATCCTTGTAAACGAGTGGCTGCTCCTTATGCAGAAGAATTGCCAGATCCTTGTCTGGATGAGCTTGTATAGACAACGCTTTCTCAATAGAGAGTACCTATAACACAAAGCCTGTAATTGATCAATAGAAGGGAAAACCCGGTTCCTTATCCAGTCCAAATATCAGGAATCATATTCTGCCGACAACTATTTTGCATTATTGTATTGACATCATAATAATATCAAAACTTAGAGCAAATACAAAGCAATGAAGAGAGAAACCACCTTGAAGAGAAAGGGAAGCTGGGTACCCCATTTGCTAAGAACAGTTTCACCAAGTACACTAGGGTTCTTCTCAATCCAATCTTTCAAAGTACACTTGTTTCTAATTCCCCCGCCATTAGCATACCCATTCTGAATTCTTCCTCCTTCTTCCACAATGTAGGATGGCCCAGAGTCATGAGTTCCCATCCAAAACTCCGCATATGGCTGTTTTTCATCGATTTTCCTCCCAGAATTAAGCCTATACAGACGTCCAACACAAGATTCCTTTGCCGAACGGCCCCAATCATAATTCTTGACAGAACCCATTAACCTGAGTAACCCCTTAAACCCTTCCTCCATTGTTGTTGACAGACCATCAGCCTCCATGGAAAGAGAAAGAGAAAGAGAGAAGCAGAAATAAATAAAGAAAAAAGGATGTTGAAGTTGAAGAGAATGTTGCTTATACTTTCCATTCGGTTAGTTTTTGAAGGGGCAAAGGTGTTGTGAGGAGGAGGGGAAGTTGGGGGTTGGAGTGTAGGATTTGGACAAAGCAAGTGACGATGGGAGAGAGTAAATTGATCAGGCGGTTATCGTAGAATTGGGTCACTCCTCTGTAGTGTGCTGTTAAAGGACGAGAATTCAGTAAAAGGGGAAATTTCCATTGCTCAACAGTCACGCAACGCCCCTATGATCTCATCTTCCCAACAAATTTTAATGGTCATAGAAAATTAATGCCATCATAATAAAATATGAATAAATAAAAATATATTATTAATTAGTCAAATTTAATGGTGATAGAAAATTAATGCAATCATAATAAAATATGAAGAAACAACAATATTTTATTAACTAATCAATATAAGTATAATTATGTTCCACTTTCGATTCTTTTCTCATAAGACCGTTAGTAACATTTGAAATAATATTTCATGAATTTGCGGAATATTCAAGATGTTCACTATTTATATAGGCATAAATTAAGGTTTAGGATAGAACAACCTTCAAAAACCTTATAAAATCCCAACTAAAATTAAACACGTCTAACATAAATTTTCAATGTTTATATGTGTGCATTGACTCAGAAATTCAGTTAGTATGGAATAGGGAAATAATAAGGTCCAAATACTCTGGAAAGCTCACGGGATCCATGATTTGGTTTTGATTTGTGGGGACTAATTAAATAAAATTAATATACTTACTATTCATGCAACATGTCATTTTATAGTACTAATTTCTGGTTTTGATTTGTGGGAACTTAAATAAAATTAATATACTTATTATTCATGCAACATGTCATATAGTACTAATTTCTCTTAGAATCTATGTGTTGAATATTCGAGATATAAGGTGAAATCGAAATATATGTAGTACGTACTTAGTAAATATATAAAAGAATAAATTTAAATAGACAACTCATGTATACCAATTCATGCATTATTATTCTGTTATACTTGAAAGAATAATTCTTATATTCTTATTAGTTGTTGTAGTACAATTTTGGCGCAATTTGAACGTGAACCAGATGACTCCTAGAGTCTTTGTTAATTATAATTTGTGCAAATGCAAACTCCGTTCCTTCTTTTTCTGTAACAATGAACGAAAATTTAATACTTTGCGCTTATCAACATGTTTTTTAATAGAAGTAATCTTGAAGGATATTTTGTATTTACTGATACATTAAATTAAAAATATCATGTGCAAATAAATTAGTATCTATCCTTTCTAGACTTGGATGATACGGTATATCATTCGTCTTATATAATTAGTTGATCATTATATTAAAAATAGTTATTTCATATTAGTGGATTACATTACTAAATCAAGAAAGTATTAATTAACTTTTTCTTTTATTATTCTTGCAATTAATTATTTTTAAAAGTGTTCACATTTATTTGTAAAATTAAGGTTTTTAAAAGGTGAATTAATAAACATGTCTTCTTATTTATAATTTTTTAAGTATCATGCAAATGAAAAATAATTAACTACTACATCCGTCCACTTTTAATTGTCAGATTTCCCTTTTTTAAAGCCAAACTATAAGAACTTTGACTAATATTTTATGATGTACTTTTTAATTATATTGATATGCAATTTTTTTTATTAATAGTAATTATTGTATAGTTTTTGAATATCTAAATTTTTTGTTTAAAATATCATATTAATATAATCTAATTTAATTTTAAAAATAGTCAAATTGACTTTTGGAAAATGTAACATGACAATTAAAAGTGGACGGAGAGATAATATAAAACAAAATGGTCACATGATGTCAAATGTTACATGGAATAATGTGCCCTCTTGAGATGTGAGAAGCTAAATTTGCTAAAACTAAGAAAACGATATGGAAATTATGGTTGGCAAATTATTGGCATTTTAAAGCATGGACAAATGACATAGAAATTAGAAAACGTCAGTTAGATTCTGATGAACCTAGTATCCTGCCACACTGCACACTCATCCTTGCCTAAAATTTGAGTCTTTATAGAACTAGGATTTTATTTAGTATTTATTTACTCCAATTTATGACGTGGATTAATTTCGACTACTACTTTTATATATGTATCGCAAATTGCACAAATCTGGATAATGCATTGGAATATATTGGCGCGGCTCAGTAATTTATACTTGAGATTTTTATGTTGGAGGTCTTAAGTTTAAAATCTCTTGTTAATGAAAGTAATAATTTATCTTTTGGATCGAGTTCATCGCATCGGATTTGCCTAGTGTGAATTACCTTTTTATGTGATTTGCAAGCTATTGCATAAAAGTAGAGTTTTTACCTTGTGCACATTCAAATGATAGCGATTGTAAATTTTTCTTCTCATAAAATAAAAAATAAAAAAATATTGGGATTAATTAGATTTGCTTTGGTATATCTTTTAAGTTTTATTTCTATATTCGTACTTAGAAAAATTCTTTCCTTTTCGATCGAAAAGGATTATAGTAATTTTTTATATTTAATTAGATTTGCTTTGGTATATCTTTTAAGTTTTATTTCTATAGTCGTACTTAGAAAATTTCTTTCCTTTTCGATCGACGTGAAAAGGATTATAATTTTATATATATATATATATTATTATTTTTTAATATGAGATTTTGTTTGATATTCTATGATTCTGATAATCTAACTAGTATAGGGTACACAAATTTTATTTTAGCAGCATATTCTTTCAATCCTAAATAATTCTTCTAAACGAGCATCATCAACTTGAATCTTAAAGTGTTAAATTAATATTACAGGGTAAAACTTATCCGCACCGAATATATACACCAAGTCAATACATGCATGTCATGTGTTTAAATTTATAGTTCATTTTACTTAACCATAATTAATTAACATGTGTTTTATTTTATTAAATCACATAATAATGAAAATTGCATTGTTTTTTCTTCTAACGACTTTTTAGCGTAAAAGTACATACAAGGCATGTCACATTCACGTATATACTAGCGCTAATTGTGGTACAAAGATAATTAATTAGGTGACAACAACTTAATATTCTCTATTATTTTCATTCTTTTACAATTCCACTCTATCATAAATTCATAATCATGTCATAATTTGATGACTATGTTAACCAATGCATTAAAGCAACCTCATTATTGAGGAAGAAAACATGGCATGTATTCCTAATATTAGGGTACACTTTTAAGGGTTTGTTTGGTGGATATTTAATCTTATCGAGATTATAATACGAAAATTAAATAATGATAAAAAAAATTAGTGAATATATTTTCGTAAGCAGAAATTTGATTTAAAATAAAATAAATGGGGTTGATTGTTTTACATTAAATAAATGGGATGAATTACCCTTTTACATACTTGTATTGTTAAAAATCATGATACTTCCTATAAATTACATTATTGAACTAGAGAGAAAGTAATGTTCTGAAAGATTAGAGAGGTAAACATATTATTAAAGTCTCGTAAAGTAGTTCATAAATCAACGAAAACCTAACATCCCTCTAATAATTTCGCTAAAACACATTATTTTCCTTAAATTATCCGTCTAGCCATCAAGTAAAAAGAAGAATATTAAGAGAGCATCATGCCAACTTAATTGTTGCTTTTAGTATTAATTAAGTCTTGAGAAAAGTTTAATCATGCACTTACTTGTAACTAATCTAAATTACTAGAGTAACAATTATGGGAGATAAAAGGTGATTGGTACTTCAATTAGATTTGGAAGCATGCATGTTAATATGTTAAATGGCTGGCTAGTCTAAATACTATTCTCACCGTCACAATAATAAGATGTGAATAATCAATGACAATATTACTTATCTTTTAAAATTGTGTTTAAATTTATGAATATTATGATATATTTTGATACAATACATCATTATTATAAGTCGAATTCTTTACTATCTCACAACTTATAGGACCAAAGAGGAAATTTGAGAACTTATAATCTCTCTATTTAACGGTTAAAAGATAAGGTAACTTTAATTAGCAGGGTTGTGTTAATTAACTCGTGTTGGAGGAATAAGAGAAAAGGATTGGGTGTTGAGTGAATAGTATCAAAACCCAGGGGCCAAAATAAACATTACAGGTTTCTTCAAACCCAGGGTTTTTCTCCGCCATTTTTTCCCTCTCCAGAATTCGCAGTTCTCGGTGTTCAACAATGGCCGAAACAATTTGTAGAGCTCTTCGTGATGGAGCATTCGAAGGAGAACACGCTCCTGCTCTAACTATAAAGGATACTATCGACACGCCTCTCGGTTCCTTCGTCTTCAACCATATTCTTACGCAACTTACTTCCAACATTCTCGCCGGTAAATCACAAGCTCGGTCAGTTCACTTCTTCATGAAATTCACTAATAGTTATCAAACTTCTTTTATGTGATAATTTGATAAATTCGTTGATTGATGGTTCATACAGAGGTGTTGTGCTGGTCGCTTTATCACGGCCTCCATCGTTCTATGCTGAACTGTTGAAGAATAAGGGTTTCGATGTTTCTTCATCAAGTAAATGGTTAGAATCTTCCTTCTTCTAGTGAGTAAATTTTAATGGGAAAATGCATAAATATCCACCAACATATGCCCGAAATATCATAGACACACTTATACTATACGAAGATCCTATTACCCTAACTTATTTTATAAATAATTTTCTACCCTTTTCGGCCTATGTGGCTGGCCCAACGCGTGTTTAGAAAATTATTTATAAAATAAGTTCTTGTAATAGTACCTTAGTATAGTACAAGTGTGTCTCTGGGATTTCGGGCATAGGTTGGGGCTACTTATGCATTTTCTCAATTTTAATTATGAGAATAAACTGCGTGATTTTTTAATGTACTGAATTTTGCTCACAAATCAGGCTAAGAGTTTTAGATTGCTATTCGGATCCTCTTGGATGGAAAAACAAGTTAATGGAGAGGGGAACTGTAAGAAATCCCTACGAAGAGACCTTACTGAAAACTAGTTTATGTAAGAACTTGAAAGAATTGGACAAGGTTTTGTCATCCATTATTGAACTTGGAAAAGGTAAGGCTTTGAGAATTCTTGTTAATTTGGGCACTCCCAAAGTTTAGGATAAACTTTTGTTGTGCTTTGGTAAAATTCAAACGGATCTTGTTTGTTGCAATTATTGCAGAAATTGTTGAAGAGGGAAAGGGGAGATTTGCAGTTGCAATAGACTCGGTAATGCTAGTTAATTTTAGTTTTGGTTCAGTAAGTGGAGAATGGATGTTGCTTATGTGTCAAGTGATTTTTTCATTGATTGGGATTGTTTGGTTTGAATTTCACTTCTAGATACTGTAGTTTGTTGTAAAGATGTGTATTTATCACTAGATAGCGAGCAACCAATAAGTAGTTTGTCCCAGTTAGTTTTTGTTGAAGGAAACTTCTCAGAAGGCCTGTTGGAATTTTTGTCCAGCATTCACATAAAAGGTTCTCTTCTCTTATTACCGCAAAATAGGAAGCCTGATCTAGGTAAAAACTTGCACCATTTAGTCATCAACTTCTACAAAGGATGAAAAATTACTCTATCCATTTCTCTAGAGAATGAAACATCAATCACATAAAAAACAATCAAACATGACAATCAGCAGCCTTAAAGTTCTGTTGCATCTTCTATTTTGTCAGTATGCTATTGGTGTCCATGACAGAAACGTGCGCACATTTATCGAGGAAACTTCCTAGATTTTTCTTAGATTAGTTCTTCTACCTTTCTTTCCAGTTACAAGCCATGAAAGTTCTCCTGTCCCTTTGTGAATGCACACTCAGTATTGGGCACTTATACGCGAGGAAACTTCTCTAGTTTCTTACTTTACCTACAGTATTGAACCAGAGCTATTGTTTTATTACTACAACCCACAATCCCTAGGTTTGCATAGTGGCTATACCATCTTGACAGTTTTTATCATCTCCATCAACTGATCCCCATGTTTCGTTGCATTGAGAGTGATGCTCAATGCAACCACTGAAATTTTCAGGTTTAATAATTCCGGTTCCCGTTACACAATGTGTCAAATTATGGAAAAGATAAATAATTGCCTCGTCTAGTTGACTGGGAAAATCTTCAGCGTATGCAGTCGAACAGCAGTTGCTTCGTCAAATTCTCAAGTAATATAGAATTCTAGTTTTATCATTCTTGATTTTACTGTCAACTTATGGGAAGCAAATAAGATATGGTTCCTAAATAGTTGCATAAGCTTTTAAACAAACTCTGAACACTTCTCTTACTCAGAAGAACTGTTTTACCCTACTGGATCGAGATATTAGATGAGTTTGTGCAGAAACGGATACTTTAGAAATAGAAAGTGTGTTGATGAAGGCATTTATATCTCACTGTAGCATGGCGTTCAACTAGATGTCTCACTTCTTTTAAGTTATTTACTTGTCTTCACCAAATAGGAGGTGAAGCATAATTTGTCTGTAGGACTTCTCATTTCTGGATTATCCTGTATTTCATTCAAAATAATATCACTAGCTCTGTGACATTGAATCAGTTTATAAGTTCCAAAATGATAAGAGTTTCTCTTGAGAAAGGTTGAGCGGAGGCTGTATATCTAAATTGATAATTTTAAAGTACAAGTACATTTTGAGATGCTAGTTGACAATGTATTTATTGCCTAAATCTTTCTTTATTCATTAACTAGAAGTATCCTCCTTTTTTAGGTAAAATGATGTTCCGAGTTCTGATGTATCATTCCAAATTCTAAAGCAAAGTTTTCCTGTCACCAAAAGGTAAAATTTTAATAAAAGAAAAGAAAAGAAAGCAAAAAGACCACCTAAAGTTGTACTTAAGTATTAACTCTTAAGATTAATCTCTTTAAGAAGCTACTGCTTGCAGTGAATCAACTATTTAAATGTTTTATCATTACAAATAGATACTAAGGCACGAAAAATTTGAAGGCTATGATGATAAAATAAAGAAGTGAATTACTTTTCGCTTCAGTTGTTGAAAGAGAATTAACTGAATTTCCAGTAAGATCTAGACATGTACAACTTTTTAATACTAAGAAATCCATTGAATTTAGTTTGAACATTTGCATATTACTGCATTTCTAAACAGCAAATGTCTCCCTTTTTGTGATTCCTCCATTTCTCTTAATACCATCATATTAACTTTTTAATTCTTTTTCCAGGTTAGTGAGGTCTTGAGACATTCATCTCTACCTTCTGTTGCAAGAATCTTAAGTCATCTTCGCAGTCATGGTAGGCACAGTTATTTTTGGCCATCATGTGTTGTAGCTTAGTAATGAAAATTCTGTGGTGCAAATGTTATGCCAGCTAACTATGAAATCAAGATTTGCTGTTGGCTCCCATCTGTTATAAACACCTTGCCACAATTATATGTTAACCTAAACAACTGGATATTCCTGCTGGAGAAATCATGATATCTGCATTTCCCAGATTTGGGCACCAAAATTTTCCTTATGCTAGATGTATGAAGTTTCCTTCTTGTGGTTAGTTTTAGGAGATGTCGTGCTGCCTTTATAACTTTGTTCTGATTTCTACCTCGTACCCCTGCTATCTGTAGTAAATTGTAGTTTGTTCTTGTCACTGCCTACTTTGCCTGGATGAATATTGTTCTGGATATGTTTACTCCATTATTTCTGTCTACCTGGCATAACACGATGTATAACCCATAGAGAACGTTGAAAAAAATAAGTCCACCAGCTTGGTTTATGCTGTCAAACAGAACCAAAATACTCTTGGCGTGTTCTTGTATGCATCGCGAGGAGTTGCCTAAACTAATTTATCTTGCTCGCAGACCAGGTCTCATGCATATTTTGCTTGTTGCATGTGGACCTTCATGAGGCCAAGGTGTCTGCCACTCTTGAATATTTGTCCACTATGCATGCGGATGTGGAACCAATAGTTCAAAGAACAAATGGACAGAGAAACACCTCAGAGGACCTCCCAATGGTGGAACAGTCCTTTAAAAGAGGAAAATTTCATGTACGCTTTAAACGCAGAAATGGACGTGTCAGAGTGATGGTAACCTCCTTATCTGTTCCCCTCATAAGATATCATGAACACTTCATCTTACACTGTTAAAAATCTATTTTTAGAGGGAAGAGCTTTATGTTGAGGGATCAGGCATCAAAATTACAGAAGTTTCATCTGAAGATGGAATCACTGCCCAAAGTCTTGTTCCCAAGGTGAGTTATTTTGCAGTTCAAGCCTAATATAGTAAGTACTGTACTAGTTTCTTACCTTTTCTTTCAATGGTGCAAGTGTACCTATAGTGGGCTCCAATTCTGATACATGCACAGAATTTGGGAGAAATTGGAAGTTAGATACATTAATGCCAAAAATATTTTTTGTGATAGGTGCAATTCAATTTAGATTTGTCAGAGAAGGAAAGATTAGACCGAGCAAAAGTTGTACTCCCATTTGAACACCAAGGTATGCATGGACCTTGAGTTTAGTTTGTTATCACAGATTCGTTCCTCTGCTGTGAGGATAAAGTGAAAACTCAGTTTGGAAGTAAAAGTTGTTGTTTTGCCTCACTCAGGAACTGGTAAACCCATTCAAATCTATGATGGTCGTAAATCACTTAACGAGAGCGAAAATGAGGAGAAACAAGTTTCAGTTGAGAAACCGCAAACAACAGAGGATTCTGGGAGGGGTGAGATAATATATTTTCGTGATTCAGATGATGAGATGCCAGATTCAGATGAGGACCCTGACGATGATTTGGACATATGATTGTGTGTATTATCACTTTCAAGCATCATGATACCAGATTTTTCAGATGAAGGCTTTTTGTGACCACCTTACAATCTAAATTATGTCAAAAGGTCAGGCTGCCGTCACCAAGTCCATGTCCCAAATGTTTTGCTGGCAGTCTACTTATACAAATCGGTGAAATGGAATATTCTTGACCTCTCTAAGTTTATAGGTTGACTGGCATGACCAGCCACATAGTAGGTTTGATTGATCCCTGCGAGTATTTAAGTGCAACTTATCTTTAAGTTGTAGTGTGCACTGTGTCATGGCTGTAGCCTTTGACCACACTTATAAGGGTACAAGGGGTTGTAGTAGAATGAATCAAACCAGTTGTAAGTTTATTTGGTGGCTTTCTGGTGGGATTACTACGGGATAGTTTTGCTCATATATAAGATTGTTTAACCCATTTGTAACTTGTATGACTTGACCATACATTAGTTTGTTACATATGTTACCTGAAGCTTGGTTATGTGCTACTTTATCTGTCCCAAGCTAGATCTGTTAGAATAAGAGTACATAGTTTCATTCCTTTGTTTAGCCAACCTGGTACATAAACCCTCAGTTATGGTTAATTTAGAATGCTAAAACGAGAAATTATCGGAACTTGGGAGAATTTGCAGGTCGTATTTCAAAGGAATCAATTGGAAAAAGACTATCCAGGCGATATTTCAACAACTTCCTGTTTTCCAAAAGCCATACTTTTCGAAGTTGGAAAACCAATCAAGTTCTTCAGACTTGCTTAAATCTAGTTAAAACAAAATACAAGGGGTACACATCATGTTCAGGCATCAAACAACCCACTGTACTCATTGAATCTAGAACAATTTACAAACTAATGGATGTAAACAAAGAGAGTCCCCTCAACTAAAAGGGGTTGGAATGCCTGTATGCCTAATCTATGCAGAATGATCAGCAATAGAGGATATCTCTGCATAACTTCTTGAAGAATTTCACACAAAAGCTCTTTTTCTTGAATTTACTACTCTTAACAACTCCAATCTTCAAAGCAACATGTTGTCTAATTGAACCACGACTTACTAATGTCTGGAAAGGTTCTGGCACAGGAATCAGCTGAACAGGAAACCATGGTACAGTATTTGATTTTGCTATACAAATACAAGTCACAACTGTACTAACCCCCCCATCTAGTAGGGGATAAAAAGAATGTGCTCACTGGGTTGAGGACAAGACAAAAATGAATGTAGCATCTAATATTTGATGAAATACTACACAACAGACGATAGGAACTCTGCTCTGCCATATTGCAAGGACGTTAAACCCATCTGCAAAGACCTAAACAGGTGAAAAGAATTAGATTCAGAGGAAAACCCAAAGCTAAAAGCTTCATAATGCACATAAGTCTAGCCCCTTTGGTCCACAAGAAGAATATAAAACAATTATAAGTCACTGAGAACCTAAGAACAAATCAAGCTTTCTCATAACATCTTCCATGTTTCTGTATTAACAGTTGGCTGGCATAACTTCATTTCCCTTTCTTCAAAACAGACAAAAGTTGATCACTAACGGATTACAAGTTAACAAAACTAGAAGTAATACTCAGACTTGATGAAGGCTATATACAAATCCGATAAAACACCCGTCAGAGATAACTGATAAAACCGTAGAGATAAAAAGAGGAAGTTTGCAGCGAGGAAATACCTCAAGATAAAAGGGCAAGGCCAAGGTACATAGCTCCAAAAAGAAATGCAAAAGATATCATTCCCCTATAAAATTGTTCACAGTAAGTGAATAATATATAACCACAAAATGATGAGAAGAATCAGCTCTTCTTTAAAACTATCACTAACCAAAGAACTCCCCAAAAAGGACCAGCACAACAGCATGGACAAAGTTCAGCAAATTTCTCAGCATCACTTGAGTTCACTCTTCGAGATATTAAGTCATCATAGATATCTGCATTGTCATGTTAAGTTAGGCCATGTCATATCGTCAATGGAGGATTCTTATTTCACAAATAGAAAGGATACTTCATACCATATACAGAAAACAAGCTGTTCATAACACCTGCAGTAAATGAGAAAACCCTTATAAGCAACACAACAAAATAGAAAGGAGAAAGGACGAAGATAATCCCATACCTATGAAGAGAATTACATAACGAAGCATACGAACTTCCGTTTGTATTTGCAGAGCCCAAATTCCACCAATGAAAATGATGAATCCTGGAAAATCCAGTCTGTTGCAATCAATGACTGAAGACAAAATAACAGGTGTATATCAAGTACTAAAACTTATCAGGGTCCTGAATGTACAAACCAATGCAAAGTCCGCGAAGTGTCCACTGTTCAAGAGAGAAAAGCAAGGTTAGACTACACAAGTAAAAAGTAAATTTTAAGATACAAAAAATTTAAAGACCTGTTTATCTGCAGTCATTGTTCAACATATAATTCAAATTTTTTGTTAGTTTCATACATTTTTTGCAAGGCAGAGCACGATAAGCAAAGCGGCAATAAAACAACCAGCTGCTATCATTGCACTGAGAACGTTTGTCGATGCGAGTATGAGAACCATTCCCCAGAAAGACGAACCCAGATCTATAGGTAAAAAAAACAAAAAACAAAGAGCAAAACAATAGTAAGTGAAAGAAAAGGTTAAGTAGACAAAGCAAACTACAGTGGAGGAGCTAACTTTGAAATGCATATCAATTTGGAGTTTAAGAAGATACTTCATTTTGTCTTAAAGGAAATGAAGCCAGGCGCTTAAAAGTATATTCGAAATTGTTTCAAGGAAGGGTAATTACATCCAGCAGGCAAGATCACCCAAGAAAGACCACCGCGAGTTTGTGTCACTCCCCCCTCATTGGCATGAACTTTTATGCCCACCACCTGTACTAGTAAACCAGGAAAAGAGTTGTTACGATAAAAACTAATGTGTAAGTTATTTATTACAGTATCAACTTCTACTGATCTGGGAAACCAATTCTGCACATGACAATCTAGCATGAAGTAGCACCCAAACCATGTCTTATCATTCACCACAAGCCACATAATACCAGGGTTTAAGGCAATTCACTTTTTTCCATTACACTTTTGGTGTATATAGTGAATGGAATTGGATTGGTATAAAAGTACAGATGGTTTTGATGAAATTCCTAAATCATTTACATCTATAGAATTGAAGAGGAGAGATTACCTCTCCACATGTGAGCTTACAAGCAATTGCATGGCTTACTTCGTGAAGAAACACAGTAATGAGCTTGAAAGGTGTTATAATAAATGTTCTCCATAACTGTTTCAATTGTTAAAAGAAAAAAGCAAAATCAATATGAAAAATCTTGAAGGAAGAAACAACAAAAAGTATTTCAGAGAAAAACTAAAACAACAATTGGTTAGTTTCTGCCATATGCAGAGAGATCTTTTCAGATTATTTGCAAATTTCATGGTATTGCATTTGTGAATATATACAAATTTGGCATTTTATCTTACTCTTAAGAAGACCATCAATGAGTCGAAAAGACAAGCTGATACGTATAACCTTATACACACATCAAGTTTTTTCCTCTACTGGAAATTATCAACTCAAAATCATAACATGTATTCTTATTTTATCAGATGTCATAATCACACAGATGAAATGGAGCATGTGTCTACCAAATTTTGTGTTTTACTAAAAAGCTTAACCACATGGAGGTAAAGCAGCACGTTTCTGAATTCAGCTTATTTAATCAATTTCCCTAGGAACTATCTTAATTATCCAATTTCATGTGAACTAATATTTAGAAGTATTCAACTTCGATTGTAACATTTTGAGCTGCCTAATGAACAACACTTGCTCTCAGACCTTAATTATGTCAGTCAATGAAATTCTTGCTAAAGAAATCCATGAAAACCAAGCTATAGGCGTCATTAATAATACCATGACCTAATTTATGATAATAGATGAGCTAATTTATGCTTTGTCAATTATTGGATCGTCAAGAGCCCAAGGATGTGACCTAGTTGTTATTGAAGTGAAACAAAGCCATAGAACAACAGAGTTATCCGGCACCAATTGGAACAATTGAGGGGGAAAATTATTAGATCTTCTAAGAAAGTTTGACATTTTCCATGATAGTAAAGCATTAGATAAAGACATCAAAGAGAATTAGAGAGAGAAGGTTACGATAAAAATGAAGACGGTGTAGACACCAATGGTGACAAGGAAGATGACTTGGTCATGGTTACAACAATCCTTCACCTCCCAATTCGCCTTCATTTTTTCTTAAATTATATCCAACACAATCAAATTGAATTTCCAATCTCCCGATTCGCAGGCGTGATTCTATTTTTTCCAACGAAGAGGTTTTTGTTGAAATTGGTTAGGTTTTGTGCATTGCACGCAACGCTTTAACAATTAGAGAGATAGTGGAAGCCAGAAGGAGGCGGCGCTAGTTTGTTGGTGGAGCTCCTCCAACTGGCTGGCCGGTGACTCTTCGTCGTTGATTCTACCGGCTGAATTTTGTTGCTTTTTTTTCGGATTACATTGTTAACGCAGTAACAAGAGGAACTTGAATCAACATTCCGTTTTTCCCGCCTTTATTTCTTTATCCACTTGGCCCACTTTAGTCCAACAGTTTTCTCCAGCTGCCAATTCCTTTTCTTTTTTTTTAGTTCAATTGAAATAGGTTGTATTAATATTAAGAGAATATTTTTTTTTTAAATCCCCAGAAAAGTTTTAATTAGTAATACAATTTTGTTTTTATCTTTTTGATTATTTTCTCTGAATTATTTTCGTGATTTGAGAGTTAGATTAGCATGTTTCTTAAACATATCTATTGTGTTGTACTTCAAATTAATAGCAAGGAATAACTTCTCTTGACGTCTCATTTGATGTCAAAAATTTTATGAACTCTTAAAATATTCAATAAAAGATTAATAAATCATCTTAAGTGACATTATTTTAATTTTGGCTTCATTTAAAAAAAAAAAAAGTTCCAAAAAATATATTTGTTTTCGGTATTTAGTAGCAATATTCTAATGACTCGTCATCAATTTTAAATTGATGATCAAAACATATTTCATAAATCATATCAAATTGATGAACAACCTTAACCTGTCATAAATCCTAACAAATAGCTGGAATTTGATCATAAAATCATTGTGGAATGTCATAATTTATTGAGTAAAATTTTAGTACGATTTTATTTCAAAATTGATCCAAAGCAACTCCAAATAACTTGGCATTTGAACCTTCCAATACTAATTCCAACAATTTCTATTGGCTTAAAAACATCTAAAATAAGTTGATGCAAACAGGCTCATCGAACCCTCTTCATACTTGAGCAATGCTAATTTTAGGCTAGTGGATATTCATTGATATGCTAATAAGTATTCCCTCTATCCCTAATTACTTATTCACTTTTGAATTGACACATCTATTAAGAAAACAATGATTAACACAGTGAGTTTACCAGTTTACCCCTATTAATTATGAAGTGGATGAATTAAAAACTTAAGATTATCAAAAAGTTCTACCTTTTTCAAACTTTTTCAAAGTAATTAAGTGAGGGTATAATAGGTAAAAAAAAATTGTTCTTTTTTATTTGTCAAAATGGACAAGTAATTAAGGACGACAACTAAAAAATGAAAAATGGACAAGTAATTAGGAACAAAGAGACTCGTGTGGTTGTGAGTCGAGATTGCGCGAATTAATTTTTTGGATAATCATGTGATCATGTCTGATCTCGTAGCTTTGGATAATGTTACTTCATGTGCCATGTTTCATTGTTTTTATAATAGTACTTCATGTCATGTTTCAACTTTCATATATAGCTCCTCTAAAATAAAAGAGCATGTCATGATGCTAATTGGAAAAAATATCAATACATGTGCAAATGTAGAAACTTTTGGTTGGGAGGGTTCTTGAAAGTATATACATACAATCATATGTTACGTAGTGCAAAAAACTTACAAGTCCAAAAAAAACATGCAAGTGTTTAGAAGAACCATTTTAGGACCTTTTTATTTAAAGAAGTTGTTTGCTTTTTGAATAGAAGGACATGGGATAGCAGAAGTTATTTCGACAAATCCATGTATCAGGTAATACTCTTGTGTTCTGTCAATTCTCTGAAAAAAGTAAGAGCTTATAGAAAGTTAGAAACAAGCAAAGTAAAAAGGCGGGTAAACTCACAAAAGCATAGGGGTATTATTCATGATAAGAACGAAATGAGAGCAAGAATTTGTGTAATGTTCATTAAAAAATGGCTGAAGACTTCAACATTAATTAATAAATAAGCAGCTAATGACAATAAGAATTGGACCTTTGATCGTAGTTTGAAAACGTATCAAACATAAAATCTATACTAGTAAAAGTCATATTCAAGGCTATGGATTGATGGCTAATGAATAATAGACAATAAAAAGTAGTAAATGTCAATGAATAATAAAGAATAGTTAATGGTTTATATAAATGATTATATTATGACTTATTAATAATTTATTATCATTGCCAGAGTTGATAACAAAATTTAAATATGACCAACCCATCTCATTGATATGAATAAAATTAGACAAGAATTTAAATATATATAGTTTTTGATATTATCTCATGAATTTTTCCACCAAAAATAAGAAGAGAAAAAAAAAACACGTGAAATGATCCTCCTTTTATGACGTTCTGCTCAAGTGCTAATCATTATCAAGAGATGCTTCGACCTTTTATTTAACAGAAGGAAAAAAGGATTTTGTTTGACCTTTTTAGCATGTGTTTTTTTTATTTTTTTGGTTTAACATATGTTTTTTCTTTTTCTAACTTCAAATAAAAATATAAATTGTACTGATTGCCCTACCAAAAATAAATAAATTATAGTGATTGCATAAGTCAAATCGATTCAACTATGAAGTCTCCAAGAATCCATCTTAGCCTGCCTTTCGGTGCCTCCTCATTTCTTCACTGTTTTTTTCCTAACATATTCCTCAAACATAGTGACAGAATCACGATATTTATTAAGAAAGTTCAATATCTTAAAAAGTAAATGTATGAACTAATTAAAGTAGGTAATTTTTAATCGCAGGGCGTTCAGATGAACCCTTAATCACAATTGTTCCTTTCTTGGTCAGAGATTCTGATTTTAAATTTCATGTATAGAAAAATCTTTGTTAGAAAGGCTTTTCCCAAATAGGCCCTATGCAGAGAGGCGGACCCACCTTTGAGATAGTGGACGCACATGCACCCATTAACTTTAAAAAAAATTATGTGTACATTATAACAAATAAACTGAGTTGGTGTAGTGGTTCATCACTGTTTGTTGTGCTTCTTTGCAACTTGTGTGTCTCTAGAGTGATTCTAGGTGTTGTTAGTATACACTAAGGGTCAAGACCATCCAATTATAGAGTGAATTATGTTACATTTCGTTTAATTTATATTTATATATACTGATGAAGTATTGATACTTCAACTAACCCGTATTCGCCTTTAGTAATGCTCTCGTCATCGTTAAATTTTGGTTCGCCTCTCTGTCTATGTAGCATAAATTTGAATAAATCAAACTCTAATAGAAATATGAAAGTGAAATAAAAGAACAAAATACTTTTCGTGTAGCAAAATTGAATACTCCACTCCACTTTTCCCTAGTAAATACTAAATTAAATTAATCAAACTTGTTTTTTTTTCAATGCATGGGGTCAGTTTGACGGTTGCAATTTTCATTAGTGTAGTAGTTAGATTTGGACTTTTTCAAACTTTGCTAACCCTAGGCCCCCCTCCTTTACGACCCCATTTGTTTAAATTCATCTTTTCCATAACCTATGCTTTCAAATTCTTCACAGTAACAAAGATATTTTTCTTTTGTTAGCCAATTACAATGGCGATTGAACTATGTTCAGATGATTCAAGTCCTCGCTTTTCTTTCTCTCAGGACATTTCACAAACAGATTCTGTTCAAATTCCATCAACTAATTCATCTTCCTCTAGTATTGATTTTGATTTTTGTGTATTTCATCAAACCTTTGATCTTCAATCTACTTCAGCTGATGAACTTTTCTGTGATGGAAAAATTCTCCCTATTGAAATGAAAAGAAAAAATATCCCTCCATCTCTTCCACCCAATAAAAATTCAGATCAAAACACACCGATAAAAAGTCATAAGTTGGGCATACCCAGTTATAACGCTTACAACGCAAGCGTCAAAAATGAAAGCTTATCAACAGATGAAAAACAGAGCTCAAAGTCATTTTGGAGATTCAAGCGTAGTAATAGTACCAGTAGTACTAGTAGTTATGTAAGAACTTTGTGTCCTTTGCCAATTCTATCGCGAAGTAATTCAACTGGTTCAACTCCGAACATGAAACACAAACATCATTTCCATAAATCATCTTCCTCTGTTTCTTCTTCGAACGGACATTATCAGAAACCTCCATTGAGGAAAGTTCCAGGTTACATCAATGGGATTAAAATCAGCCCAGTATTAAATGTTCCTCCAGCAAATTTGTTTGGTTTGAGCTCTCTCTTTTCCAGTAGCAAGGAAAAGAACAAGAAGAGGTGATTGATTAGCGTAAAAGATATTTTTTATTTACTAATAGTTGTATTATGTTATTTAAATTAGTTTATTTTCTCAATTACATTAACATTTGTTTGGGGCCAGTGAATGGACACAGAAGTTCATTTTCATGCTTTTTTGTGTTTGTTTGTTTGGAAGAATAGGTAAAAATTGCTATCAGTGTGTGTCCCATTCTCTGCTTTGATATTTTGTTTTTGTGCATTTGGTTGGTTGCACATGCTGGGATTCTAATTTTATCTAATTGGAATTTGGTTCTTCTATCAAAAGAGACTTTATGACAAAAAGTGTAGTAGTTGTTAGTTGGTTGTTTATGACTTATTATGAATATTTAATTGTTTCTTCTAAGATAAAAGATGAATTACATAGGTTTGCTTTAATTTTTCTTGCCTTTTGACAATAATGGGTTTTACTTTTTAGTTGTTTATTGCTTGGGATGGCAGGACTAATAGCAACTACTATTTGTTAGTTGGTATGCTAAGAAACCAACGAATAGTTTTGGATAAAATTTTAGTATTGGCTTATGTCTTGTCTGGTTATTAGTCTTGAAATAAGTTATATTAAAACTAGTACTTAATACCGAAATAAATTGTGTATTCCCTAAGGTGTGATAATAGCATTGGAATTCGTTATTTCGGAATAAAATAATAAAAATTATTCATAAGGTCCCTCGAATCCTTTTTCTACTAAATAAGGTGGAGTCTATTAACAAACAACTATTTTCTTAAAAACTTGTGCAATATATATCTATATTACTCTTAGGGGTCGTTTGGTAGGGAGTATTAGGAGAAATAGTCAAGTATTATGTGTGGTAGAAATTTTGGGTCTATGTATAATCAATCCATGGATTAGTTATACACCCTACATGGTATTATAGGGTGTATAACTAATACCTTCCATTTGGTGGTATTAGCTCTAATACCATGGGACTAATTTAGGTAAAGACAAAAATACCCCCTCAAATCCTTTTAATCATTTTGTTTATTTTCTTGATTTTATGTTTTATATTTATACTAATAAATTTATTTAAATAAATTAGCTTACAAATTTTATTATTTAGATATAATTTTTTGTTTCTAAAATATGACTTATTTAATCTATTTATTATTAATATAAAATATTATAATCCGACTAATATGCTAATGTTGATGTATGAATTTAAGAACAATTCATAAGTCAAATATTGCCTCTTAACGGAAGTTCATTAAACATTACACAAGTAGTCTAAAACAAGAGC
>JAJOOO010021989.1:0-31700 GCA_029582685.1 Solanum piurae
CTAATACTCACATTATTTTCTTTTTAACTCCTTTTACACTCTCTTCTTTAAATTGTTGATAAGTTAGAGTAATATTCTGTCAAAAATATCAATTAATAATCGAAAAGTGTTGAACAAATTGAATTGTAAATTCTTTTTCCATTTCTTCTTATATTTTCAAGCATTACAACAATCATAGTAAAATGTGGGGTAACCAAATTATCAATTTCATCAAAGCTATGGTTCTAACTCTTATATTTATTTGAAATTTGTCAACTTATTACTTGTAGAACTATGTTAACAATTCATATAATGATTGCCCGAGTAAAATAATATTTTTCAACGTTGAATTAATAAAATCTTATTTAAAACTAATAATTGAAAAAGAAATTGAATAAATCATTTATATAGAAAAAAAAACTATTAAGTAATACTTTGCATTTAAAAATGTAAGAAAAATACCCTTCGGGGTGGCCAGTGGTTTGGGCTTGGGACTTCCATGTTGGAGGTCTCAAGTTCGAAACCCCTTGCCAGTGAAAGCAAGGGGTTTGTCTTCTGGGTCGAGTTTGTCGCACCGGGCTTGTCTAGTGCGGGTTACCTCTCCTATGTGGTTTGCGAGCTATTGCGTAGGAGCGGATGTTTTACCCTGTGCGCACCCAAAGGGTAGCGGCTGCGGGTTTTCCTTGTCATCAAAAAAAAAATGTAAGAAAAATAAATTTTAAATAAATGCATGTGAAGTTTATTTAGATTTTAGACCTCTAATTAAGATTTCGCTTTAGGCCCCCGATTACGTTGAGCCGCCCCTGGTTAGAACAGTATGAGTGAACTGTGGAGTTGAGGTACTAGAGTTAGTTCCTTTTATAATCTGAAACGTTGGTTCTTGAGAAGTTAATGGAGATTGGTGGTTTCCATCCTAAACAGTGTAGGTCGTGCTTTTTTACTTTCTTGAACAAGAAGTTTTCCACGATAAATTTGTGTATTGTTACTTCTACTAATTACTGCTTACTACGTTTTTAGAAACCAGATTTCGAATACATGTAGCAGGGGTGAAGTAGTTCTTTCACACTCACTTTTAATCAATTTGATTGTGTTGGCATACCAGTTGAAAATTCATCATCTTTTTTAATTAGAAACAAATGATAAAGGGTGAGTATCCTATGTGTTTGTCCCCCATTTAGAAAAAGGTGGAGATAATAAAAGTAAATCACGGAGATAATATCTCAAATGGTCATTCAACTTTGCATAGTTCACTTAGAAAGTCATTCAACTTTGAGTTGTTTACTTAGAAAGTCACTCAACTTTATTTTATAACTCAAAAGTCATTTAACTATTAATATTTCATTTAGAAAGTCACTCAACTATTGATACTTTACTTAAAAAGTCACCCAATAAACTTAAATGATTTATTTATTAAATTTTGTTGAAATCTAAATTTTATTTTAAATTAGTTTTAAGAATTAATAAAATATTTATTTTAATTATCTTATTGACCTACTTCAATTATTTAATTACAATTTTTTTTTAAAACGTACAGTAGCATTTTTCAACATGTTTAATTTTAGTAAGACAATAGCAAGCTTTTTTCTCAATTGCTACTGTACGTTTAAAATAGTAGCAATCCTTTATTATTTTCTTATTAAATTAATAGCAATGCTACAGTACATTTTAATTTTAATTTGTCAATTGTTATGGTACGTTTAACAATCTTTTATTAAATTAAAAGGAGTAATCAAAAAGATAAAAAAGACGCACAGTAGCAAACTTTTATTATTTAAAAAAAAAATTGTATTTCAACAAAGTTTAACAAAATAACTAAACTGAGCATTTTTTATTTATTTTTTTAAAATTGTTTAAACAAAATTGTATTTCAACAAAATTTAATGAAGAAATTATTTAAATTAGTTTGATGACTTTCTAAGTAAAATATCAATAGTTAAGTGACTTTTGAATTGTAAAATAAAGTTTAGTTACTTTCTAAGTAAACTACTTAAAATTGAGTGACTTTCTAAGATAACTATTTAAAGTTGAGTGAGCATATGAGATATTAATTCGTAAATCATGTGGACAAAATCTCTTAGCATAAGAAAAACATAGCAGAGAGATTAAATCTGCAAGACTCTATCGTTTAGTTATTCCAGCAAACAAAGAGAAATGGCTTATGCTGCTCTTTCTTCACTTATCTATACATTGGAACAACTCATGAAACCTAATCAATCTTTGGTTTGTCGAAGCTGCACACAACAACATATGGAATCTATCTATCAAAATCTTTCTGCTATGCAAATTTTCCTTGAGGATACCAAAGATGTTGAAACTCTTAAGGTTATAGAAAAGAGGATCAGAGATGTAATATACAAAGCAGAAGATAGAATCGATTCAAGTCTAAGAAGCATCATTCTAGCAGATCGCGAGGACAAGCGGCAAAAGGCTTGTACATCCTTTTATGAAGTATTGTTGAAAGTGGAACAACAAGTTTATTTTCTCAACAAGGAGGTGATGTTGATCGAGTTTAACAACCATGGAAGCAAATCTGTAGAATTAGCAAGAATTTCCTCTTCATTAGAAAAAAGTACAATTGAGGAAAATACTATTGTTGGGATGGAGGATGACTTCAACACCATACTTGATCGCCTCACTGTCCAAACGAAGAAGTTAACTGTTATACCAATTTTTGGTATGGCCGGTATAGGTAAGACAACTCTTGCTAGAAAAGTTTATGATAATTCATATATTCGTTCTCGATTTGATAAACATGCATGGGTCACTGTCTCCGAAAAATACAATGAAAGACAAATGTTGCTTGAAGTCGTCTCTTCAATTACTGGAAGCAATCAAGAAATGAGCAATGATCGACTAATGGAGATTGTGTATAGAGGTCTCAAGGGTCGGAGATTTTTAATTGTCATAGATGATATTTGGAGTACTAAGGCTTGGGACCAAATGCAAAGAATATTTCCAAATGATGACAACAATAAAAGCCGAATTCTATTAACCACTAGACTCAAGTATGTTGCTGATTATGTCAGTTGTCCTGATTTTCCGCCTCATTGTAAGTCTTTCTTAAGTCTTGATGATAGTTGGAATCTGTTCACTGAAAAATTATTCAAAAGAGATCCTTGTCCTCTTCTACTAGAAGAAACTGGAAAACATATTGTACAACAATGTCGAGGATTGCCTCTTTCAGTTGTTGTGGTTGCTGGACTTCTTCGAAAAATGGATCCAACGTATGATAATTGGAAGAAAGTTGAGGAAAATCTGAACTCATTCTTTGGTACGGTATCTGAACAGTGCCAATCAATTCTTTCCTTGAGCTACAATTACTTGCCCCAATATTTAAAGGCTTGTTTTCTCTATGTTGGAGGTTTTCCAGAAGACAGAAAGATTGATGTTTCCAATTTGATTAGGCTATGGATTGCTGAGCAATTCATAAGGGAAAGAAGCAATAAAAGGTTAGAAATGGTGGCAAAGGAGTATTTGGAAGAGTTAATTGATAGAAGTCTAATTTTGGTTGGTATACGAAAGGCTAATGGAAGGATGAGAAGTTGCAAAATTCATGATCTTCTTCGCCAACTATGCCTAAGAGAAGCTCATACTGAAAATGTTTTGCATGTCACGAATAGGAATGTCCCCGTGTCCTCAAAAGATGATCCTACAAGTGTAACCCGCACCTTTATTTCAAAGCAATCTTTTAGTTCAGATTTTCCAAAACGGATTGGCTCCATTGTTTCACAGTTCAAATTGCTTAAGGTGTTGGAAGTATTATCAATTGATTACGATTTCTCTTTTGTAATACCTCAACTTGTACATTTGAGGTATGTTGCTGCAAGAATTATGATGGCTCTTTCACTAGCTAAATTGAGAAATCTACAGACCATAATTCTTAGAAGAATGTTCAAATTAAGGAAGAAATCGCCAGAGTTGATTCTCCCACTAGATATTTGGACAATGTCAGAGATAAGACATGTGGATATTGGATTGCCACTATATATATCTAATCCTCTTGATGCCGAAAATCATAGTATTGGTGAACAACCTCTGTTTCTGAACAACTTGCAAATGCTTTATCTCCGTCACACTCCTTTTGTTGCGGAAATCATAAGAAGAAGTCCCAATCTAAAAAAGCTAAAGATTTTAGATGATTCTGAGCATCCTGATTGGCCTGCTATTCTTGATTCTCTCAGTCTTCTAGAAGATCTCGAGACACTATACATAGAAACAGAAGAAAACATTTTCTCTGGAGTTATTTTGCCTTCTAATATCAAAAAACTGATATTAAGTCCTAATATCAAGAAATTGATATTAACAGGTACTTGTATACCATGGGAAATTGTGAATTTGCTGGCTAATTTACCCAATCTTGAGGTGCTCAAAGGGGATCGTGCATTCGATGGAACAGATTGGAAACTAGATGAAGATGTTGTGTTTCACAAATTAAAGTATCTACTAATTGTTGACGTAGGTCTAGAAAGGTGGGAAGCATGTAGTGATAATTTTCCGATGCTTGAGCAACTATTACTAGATGGGTTGTATGAACTGGAGGAGATTCCGGAGAGTATTGGAGATATAATGACACTAAAATTGATCTAAATAGATGATTGCAGATCTGGTGTAGAGAATAGTGCAAAGAGAATTCAAGAAGAGCAAGAGAGCTTGGGAAATTATGAGCTTCAAGTTCGTATTATTACTTATTAGGTATGTTAAAGTACCATCTTAAGAAATCCATTTAATATGTACAAATTGTTCGGAACACATAAATTTCATGTCTTAATTCCACAGCTGTAGAAAGTTGAGTCATTGTGGAATGCAGAGCTAATACAGAATTCTTTTATTTGGTTTTAATGCAGTTACAGGAGTGTGTAGAAGGCTTTCCCATCTAGTTGGGAACTCTAGTGGTGTCAACACTGAGTAAATGAGATAGCATTTTGTATTTTTGATCCTGACACCTATATTCTGGAACTTGTATATTTTTTCATAATCAGATTTCTATTTCCGAAAACAGTTTCCACGGTAAGGTTTGCGTACATTATACATCGGGTATATTGTTGTTGTATAATCAGATGTGTAGTGGAGCTTATAACAGTTAGATTTCCTGAATGTTCCAACATTTTGAATACTTGATTTGCTTGAGTTTATCACCTTTAGGGAAGTTGAACAAAGACTCAATTGTATGGATATGTAAAATACAAGATTTTCAATCCTACCAGAAAAGGGAGGGAAACAGAAAATCAATTTAAAGTAAGTAAACAAAATTTCATATACTCTATATCCACACTCTTCTATTAAGGCTCATGTCCTTAGAAAGGTAAAGGTTTGTCATGTGTTGTCTGATCACCTCTCCTTAATACTTATTTGGCCTACCCCTACCTCTCCTCAAATCCTCCAGCATCAACCTCACACACATTTTCACTGAAGTGTCTATGCATCTCCTCAGTAAGGTGAAGATTTTTCATGTCCTATCTGATTCCTAACATTTATTTGGGCTACCCCCACCTCTCCTTAGACCCTCCAGCATCAATCTCTCACACATCCTCACTGGAATGTCCATGCATCGCTTCTTGACATGTCTAAACCATCTCACCTTAGTCTCCCACGTCAAGTCCGTGACAAAAGCAACTCCATCTTGGTCTGAATTAGTTCTCTGTTTTATGTTTAAAAATTACTTCCGCATTGTTAGTTAAGTAACAACCAAATTTGTTACCTCATTAAGATTAGTAAGGTAAGGTCTAGTCCCCTTGCTTGTACTCTTCTCTTTGAGAACCTTTTTCTCTTTATTAATAAAACTAGTCCTAGGCACACCTTGCCTAACGGAATTGCTTTAAAAAAAAGTAACAACCAAACTTAAGTCACATTATTCATATTGATTAACAATAAAAAATACTATAATGTACAATTTGTGATCTATTCAAATCTAATAATTAGTAACCGTGTAACAAAATGGAACAAAGGAAGAAGAAGAAAAAATTATACGCTAGGCGGAGCAGGTCGGTGCGGGGTGGGTTGAGATAAAACCTGTCGCACCCTCGCCTAGTCTCTTTGTCATCACTACTCATATATAATTATATTATTACGCAAAATGCTCAAATATACTATTTTGGAAGTGAAAAAAATTAAATTGAAATTTATTTTTTGAGATATATTTAATTCTTCTCGCACATATATTTTTTTTGAGTTCTTTGATTTAATGGCTAATTTGTTTTTTTTACACTTTTTTTAAATTTCACATAAAAAAATTTAAAAAATAAGAAACTCAAATAATGATAATCAAAGAGATTAAAAAAGATAAATCATGTGTGAAAAATATCATATATACCCCTACATGAATAATTTTTAAATTTTTAAATCAAATAAATAAATTTGAATTAATTAATTTCTCTTTTCCTTGGATAAAAAGGTATATGTGAGTCACTTTTATAACGAGAGCCGAGAGGTATATCAAAATTTGTCTCCTCCTACCTTTTTTTAAAAAACTTTGTATTAAGTCAATACGAGATTATTTACTCGACCCTGATGACACGTGATATAAGCACGTGTTTAGATAATCCCAAAATTCTTTTCACATTGAGAATTGAGATCATCATAAACAACGACTCAAACTAATATTCCTGGAAACTTCTCCAGGAACAAGTCAATCAAATCCAGGGAGTATAAATTCATCGTCTCCTTTTGGTTCAACAATTCTTCTCAACAATTCCTATTTACGCGCATTTGTATTGAATCTCCGTTTCCCAATTCAATCGGAAACCCTAAATCTCTGTGCATCAGAATCAACGAGGACGAAGAAGAAGGTTCTAGAAATATGAGGAGAGTTTTCGGTGCGAAGAAACAAACGGAACCTCCTCCTTCCATTCAAGACGCATCTGATCGGGTACGTACTTCTACTTACTCCAATGCAATGGTCAACTTTGCGTATTGTATAATCTCTTTTAGAAATTTGTAGTTTGATTGTGTGTAATACAGCTGTTTTATCAATTATGAGAAAAAATGACTACGTACAATTTGACTAATTTTCGTGTGTAGCTAAATTGAATTAGATCAATTCGATATTTTAGATGTTTGAAAGCTATTCGGAAAAAATTAAAAGTTTTAGCCTTTTCTCATATTAATATGATGAAAACATATAGTTGATCAAAGTCCATAGATGAAACGAGACAAGTAAAAGTGAACAGAGAGAGTATTTGAGTTTTGAGATATGGAGATTGGATTAATTAGACTGATTGACAATTGTATAGCTATTACATATGTGAACAGGGGATTACAAGGTGGGGAATTGAACTCTCGCCAATAAGGCGTTCATATAGTCAATTAACTGTGCTACTAAGATTCTTTATATATGAAAACCTCATAAATAGTGAGTTAGATTTCTACTGTTTTTTTTTCCAGAAATTCTCCTTCCTAGATTATGGATCACTGGAGTGAGTTTTGTAGTGTTTTATGAAATGTTAGACTTATATATCATTGTGATTTTTCTAATTCTCTGCACGTGATATCTGATTTTAGTATTGGTTCTTATTTGTCCAGATTAATAAAAGAGGTGACACCGTGGAGGAGAAAATCAAGAAGCTTGATGTTGAACTTGCAAGATACAAGGAACAGCTAAAGAAGACCCGTCCAGGTCCAGCTCAAGATGCTGTAAAAGCTCGAGCAATGAGAGTTTTGAAGCAAAAAAGAATGTGAGTCTATCCTTTTTTAAGAGTACAGTGATGTTTAAAGTTTATGGTTGAGCATTAAGTTGATTACTTTGTGGATGAATGTCTATTCACTTTAGAGGTCAAATTACATTTAGCTTCTGAGATAATTGCGCTATTTAAAGACATCTAATCAGTGCTCCTTTTCTCTCACTTGATGATAAAGAAATTATGTTGCAGGTGAATGAAGTGCTGAAAGCACCAAACAAATACATATGTGGAGATACCTTGATGAACCAAATTATGAGAGAAACAACATTGTGTTTTAATGACTTTTTAAATTAAGTCTAGTTCTTGATAGAGTTTGTGGTTACTTCATAAAAAAAACGAAATTGGAAGAGCTTATGATTGAATTGAGGACTGATCCTTATAACAGTACCTACTGGGGATATACTCATGGAGTTGCAACCGGCTAAAATAAAAAGAGATTTCTTGTAAAAATACTAGCCCTACTGAGTTCATAATGAGAATATTCTAATCGATGAATCTTTTTTGATTCTATGTTTCGTACTTAAAAGAAGAAAAAGAAGAGGCTGACTTTGGTTATAGGCAATTAATCTGTTAACTTCACCTAGATTGTACCTGAAGCCAAAGTAGATAGAACACACCCACTAATGTTGGTGAATATTATGTTCTCCTTGCAACAATTCTCTAAGTTTTGCTTCTGTTTGTGGTAAAATTTGTTTTTTCAAGCACCGCTTAGGCATAGTTTTCTCCAATTTGGAAAAATTATTGCTTGTTTGACAAACTTATAGTTTATATGTTGATCTATTGTTTCCAATGCATTCTTTTGTTCAAATATTCAACAGGTATGAAGGCCAACGTGACATGCTCTTCAATCAGACGTACAACCTAGATCAAGTTTCATTTGCAGCTGAGGGAATTAAAGATGCTCAGCAAACAGTATGTTCTATGGAGTTCATGCTTTTTTCAGATACCTAGTTTCCCCGTTTCATTTATGAAATGCCTAATTCCAAAAGCTGTTATATGCATTATACCTGTATGAAACTTGTCCGTTGTTAGTTCTGATATTCCAAGTATCTGAAAGCGTCATTGGACCTTTTTGGTTCGAAGTTCATAATACTTATTAGGTGCTAGCATGCAAAGGTTAGCACTCTTCTTTTAGGGGAAAATAAAACATATGTTAATTTGAAACTGTTTTAACTTGATTGATAAAGAGAATTTTGGAGTGTCACTCACAAATTTGATTCACTGATACGTTTATCAAGTGAATGTTATTTGCGGAAATGAATGGCTGCTATTTTAGACTATTAAACTCATGGTCATCCTTTGTAATAAAAAATTATTCGCTTTTTCGAGTCATTTGGGCTACATCAATTCATGGTGAAGTGTATCTGCTTCTACATAGCACCCAACAGGGCACAGTCGAGGCTTGTCAGACAAAGCTAACTGTGTAACTTAATTCAACCTGCTGCCTACCTCCCTACAGATGGTGGAGGACAACCCATTTATCACAAAAAACAGATTACTTTATAAGTCCAAGAGTTTATGTACTCCGTTAGATCCCATGTTGGAGATTTGTTATTTGAAGGCACAACTGAACCATTGGAATGATTCATATACAGTTGAATTTGCCACTAATAAGTTGGTTCTGTTTTTCCAGATGTCAGCTTTGAAGTCCGCAAACAAAGACTTGAAAGGAATGATGAAGACAGTGAAGATTCAAGATATAGATGTATGTCTCCTCATTATGGTTATATGTTTTAGTAACCTGGTGCTTTTATCCTCGTCCGCTTCTGAATTTTTCACGGCTGATAATTGTGATATTATCATGTGAAACGTAGAACCTACAAGATGAAATGATGGACTTGATGGATGTGAGCAACGAAATTCAAGAGTCTCTTGGTAGAAGCTACAGTGTGCCAGATGACATTGATGAAGATGAACTCCTTGGTGGTAAGCTTAAGTAGCAATACATTTAGACATAGAAGTAATAAAGCATATCAGATGAGCTTTTAACTTGTTACTTTTAATGCAGAGCTTGATGCTCTGGAGGCCGACATGGATACTGAAGGCGAAGGAGTCCCTTCGTATCTTCAACCAGACAAGGAGCCCGATTTGGATGCAGAGCTTAGCCTACCATCAGCACCAACAGGGCATGGACCAATGCCAGCTGGCAACCAGGTAAAGTCAAATGCAGTATGGATAATATTCTGTTGTAAGTTGTAACAATTATGTTAAAATGCTGACTTTTTTTCATTTACTTGTGGTGCACAGGCTTATGATGAACTAGGATTACCTGCTGTTCCTCGCGCATCAATTCGCGGTTAAGGAATTAGTGGGATACTGTTGATGACTTCATTTGGGATTATTCTTTGTTTATTGGGGAAACCTGGTGTAAACATTAGTGTGCAGAGTATATTTTCATTGTTGTTTCCAAATGACGCAGGTTGATTTATTGTGTAATAATGGACATAATGCTTGAATTGTATTGTGCACATTCAGTAGATCTTATCCTACACCAACACGTCTTGCAATCAATAGAAAATCATTTCACTGTTTTTTAACTTTGCATATCAGTATGGCATGGCCTAATACTTGTCTATGTCACACCTCTTGAGGGGTGGCTTTCCCCAAATACTACGTGTTTGAGGAATGTTTGCTCTTTTGTTAATACCGTCAAGTCATCAAATTTTTAAACAGTAAATGTGTAGATCCTAAAAGTTACCATTTGGAACAAACTACATTCTAAAGAGGATTTACAAGCTGAGTCTGAAGGAGTTTCACCTACATTTCTACTCCTCGAATAATTGTAGTAATTCAAGAGCCAATACGTGCAACAAACCCCGACTTGTAGAAGGGATGCATTTATTAGATAAAAGGTTGACGCGAGCTCCTGCAGGATATTTATCATGACAAAAAGGTGTCCAACGAGATCGACTTCCTTCTAGTTGAGATCCAGTTTTCCAAAGTCCAGCATCTGCCAAGCTGCATCCGAACCAGTCATCTCAGCAGCAGAACTCAGCTTGAAGTTGGTGCTCAGCTTACCATTGCGAGAATGCGCTAAACATTTCAGTCTTTCCAATTCTTTCCTCAATGACCTGTATTGAGCTGCATCAAGTTTAAGAACGACAAAGAATCAGATTATGAAAATATCCATTTGCTTCACTGCACTGTTAAACTACTACGTCATCAAGGATGTGTCTGCGCTGCCAACCCTCAACCATGGAAAAATTTTGAGTGCACGAATGACACTAAAGTGAAAGGAATATCACCGGTAGATCAACCAAATATGAAGCTAAATAAAGATAGACGAATACAATGAAACTAGCTCAGAATTGCAATGGAATATTTGACTTTCGGCAGCTACAAGTTACTCCATGCATAGTATTGGATATGATATTTTCACAATCCAATGTCGGAGTAAGCAGATAAAGATGCATATTATTGGATATGATATTTTCACAATCCAATGTCGGAGTAAGCAGATAAAGAGAAGTTGGAATTTTAATACTTATGATGGTTTCTAACTCATGAACAATTGAGGCAAATAGGAAAGAAGACGAGACAAATCCAAAGCGGAGTAACTAACTACCATAGTTAAGTTGTTCCCAAAAGAGGGGAAAAGAGAGAGAAAGACACCAGCAGTTATGAGTAGCTAATTGAACTTGTTGACGTATAAAGTATTATGGATTTGATTGATTGAGCTAAAGATATACAACTCACCGTCAACAACGACTTTTTCTTGCTGAAGTCTGAGCATCTGTTGCTTTAGCTCTCTATTCTCCATTGATAAAGTAGCACGTTGCTGAAGCAGAGAAGCAACTTTGGCAGTTAAATCTGACTCTATAGCCTGTATTGAAAACGAACAGGGTTAAGCACCATATTAACCTTGGTCTGCAACACCAATTATTGTGTTGCTTGCAAGAGCACAACTGTCTGAAAGTATTTTGTATAGCATTCGGGATACCAAAGATTGTAGCAATTTGAACAGTCTCTAACTCACACAGTAATGTTATAAGCTAAAAGATTAAACAATCTCAATTGTTATGAAACTATTTGATATAGCATTTGGGTCACCAATTTGAGTTTTGAACAGTATATTCTTCACGGACAGCAACGGCATTAACTTTAGAATTTTAAAAGTCTCAAACTTGTGAACCAGCACAATATTTTATTCATAGCATGGTTTTCCCTCAAGTTAATCTCAATGTGATTAATCAACAATTGACATGTAGCCATGGAAACTTCATTTTTGTCTCTGCAATTCTTTAATGTTTAATCTGTGGTGTTACATGGGAAGCTCAACATGTATATTCATAATAAATTATTCAGTAAAAGAAACCTTCTTTAAAAGTCACATTGATGTAACAGTAATAGCAGCAAAGTACCTCATATGTGTTGACAGTTCTCTCTAGTTCAGCTATATATTGGAGTTTACGAACTCTCGACCTCTGTCCAGGATGCCTGTACAAATTCCAAATAGTTGTCAAGTGTTGTACTCTTCTCGAGAAAATAATCGTCTCAGAATGAAATAAATCCTCCGGAAATGTGAGACTTGAAAATAATTTGGAACAAGAGCACACGCTTAAGGCCTAAGCGTGTTTGCAATGCATTTGTATAAGAGTTTATAGTATATTTAAATAAAAATGGAAATAGTTTCAAAAGAAAAATAGTGGCGACAACTTCTAAGTAAAGTTTGACAGAATAATAGGAATAATCGCTAGAATAAAGATAATATAACATCATAGCAATATCATCTGTTTATCTTTTGAAATGGGAACCCGTCAGTTATCTACCAGTATGCTAGGATACAATTGGTCATGAATTTCATAAGATGCTGCTTTTCACAAATCCCGGCATACCCCAGAAAATTGCACTGTTAACTCTATCCTTAGTAGTAGTAATTAGGAAAATGGGCAATTTGGGCTTAAAGAATGACAGGATAGTTCTCAATGGGTTTGGTACTTTATTTGTAGCATAGATGATCTAATTACTAAAAGTTAAACTTTGCAAGTAATTCACGAACTTGATCAACCAATTAACAAGAATTGAGCAAAGACACATCAGTCACGCGCTGAAAGGAACTGCGAGAGACATTGATGCAAAACTTTTCAGCACTTTCATTCCACTGAGAAGAGTTTGTCAGGACTGTTCTTGAAAATTGAACACCAGGACGAACCTTCTTTTCAGCTATGTTGCACAGACTCTCCAAAAACATTGCCACACCCATGTCAGATACTACAAAAATGCAATACTTTTGGAGTATCCTACACACACCCATGAATATTTTTGATGAGTCTGAGCAACAGTGCTTTTCAGAACCTAAAACGGTCATCAATTTCCAGTAATGCAAGAAATTTAACTATTATATGGTCGTTAAAAGGTCATAGCTAGAAGCTTCCTAGACCACATGTCTAAACGAATAAGAACCATTTCAGTAATTTGAGTAGCAAAGTGAAAATTCTCTTAGGATTTAGAAGAAACAACAAGGCATCACATTTTTTTAGGACAGGAACATCCAGGAACCACTTGGCTCACAAAGCTAACATTTGCAAATTGAGATTTTATACCTAGTTGCATGAAACTCGAAGGCAACATTCTCTATTAAATAAACAACATTTTTTTGAAACTGGTAGCTGTATCAACACTTCATGATGTACAAAACAGTACACGGGCGGAACTGAAACCATATGTACAAAGATGCCCAGAATTCTACTGTCCTACTTCTATAATGAATCTAAAACATCAATAATAGTAATATTAATAAAAGAAATCTTTTGGGTTTCCTGAATTTCCCTTTTCATTTGATAAAAGAAATCTCTAAAACATCACATTTGATTTTATAGATTGGATGAGCCCTTTAAGTGCATAATTACAAATCAAAGGTCCTTCTACGGGAGAACGTCCGTTGACCATGTAGAGCAAGTTACACAAGGGAAGATCACTAACACACAATCTGTGTGTTATTGTCTTCTCTAGAAATCAGAAACTACTCCTTATATGAGCTAAGTCAATGAGAAAAAATAGTTCCCAAATTGACATGATATCTTTACAAGTTCCCAATTCATGCTAATGGCAGTTTTTTTCACCTATACAATTAGCAAGCTAGAGTTCGTATTAAAAGATAATACCAAGAGATCCGGACACCATACGACAGGAATAGACTAGAAAATTAACCGTTATCTTGGGAAATAAGATGCATGCCCCTGTATATTCAGGAAACATTTTCGCAATGGTGTTGCTCTACCATGGAATATGGACACAATTAACAAGTGAAAAACAGATGTTGATAATACATTGCCAACTAATGATGAATAATATTGGAAATAAACATGAAGAGTCTGGAATCTAACCGTTTCATTGGCTTTGCCTCAGCACTGACATCATCAGCTGCACCAGAAGCATTTCCCACTAACTCCGATTGTGCAGCTCCAGACACAGAAATACACCTATCTAAATATTGTAAAGGGTTTGGAGACACATATTCTGATAATGCTGAAACTATAGCATTCTCTGCAAAGGTTATATTGCTCTTTCCACGAGGCGAATTAGGACCATAGATACAATTAGTCTTTGAACTACTATCCGATTCACAAGACGCATTGGATTCAGTTTCGTCAAACTTATCAAAGCCTTCAAATGAAACAAGACCATCCAAAATCGTCAAAGAATCACTAGCTGATCTCCTATGCATTATGCCACTAGAATTTGATCCTGAATCACTCAGCAGCTCATCAAGCCATGCAGGCTGCTCTTCTAAGATGGAGCTTTGGGAAATAGACTTTTGATGTCGAGGAGGCAACGAGTTATGTTGGTGTGATGGTGGGCTAAAAGGGTCTTGAACAGGGCAAGTTAACGGTTTCTTCTGAAATGGGCAACGAGGCGGAAGATGAGCTTGCCTCGACATGATGAACTTAACTACTAGGTGACCCTACGATTTTCTTTTTGACACCTTCACAACAGAATCTAATAAAACAGGTCTTTCTCCCATGTTTCTGCCACCATCTTATTACCTAGTTTCTACAAAAAGTTTTGCAGAGCATGAAAATCAGAAATTACATTTTCTTCCGTCAATCAAAAATTCCATGATAACAGAAAATCCAAGAATTTTATTCTGAAGACTAAAACCAAGAAAAGTATAAAATTTTACTGTTAGGACTTGAAGTTTTGGCAAGAAAATCAATAGCTGGAAACACATATAATAGCTTGTGACATTTGAGAATCTGAATTTGTTCCATTTTTTTTCACAATACAGAAATTACTGCTCAAACAATGAGCCTATTTCGTTTCCAAAGCCAAAACATGAGTCAAATAGTGCAAAAGAGAAGCATCCATTAAATCCTCCATCAAATAGCAAACCAACAACATACCCAATGTTATCCCACTAGTGGGGTCTCGAGAGGCTAGAGTATACACCACCTTACCCCTACTTTAGGAGGTAGAGAGATTGTTTCCTATACACCCTCAGCTCAAATAAAAACATATTGATAAAGAAATAACGGAAGTGAAGAAATCATCCAAAATACTAAGAAGCATGACAAAGCATTCCGAAAACGAAAAAGAAAAGTAACACTAAACACAAACAGCAAACCAGGAAACCAAAAATACAAATATGCAGAAAAGGAGGAACTATGCAATTACAACAAAAAATTATGAAGCAAAACAAGATAAACTAAACAATCTACATTCCCCATTGATTATACACCATAAAGAATTTTCAAAACACCCAAACTAAAAAACACAACAATGACATGAAATTGAATTCTCTTAACTTAACAACAAACACTAAAACCCTCAAGATTCTTCTAGAACAAAAACCCCACATACAAATTGTTACAAAAAAATAAAAAACCCCTCATAAAAATTGTATCTTTTTCTTGAATTCTTGAAAGATATTTTCTGGGGAGGCATACCTTACTTCTTTCTTGGTGGGGTGTTTTTTTTTGGTTTCTCGATGAGAGTGAGAGGAAAAAGAGAAGAGCTTTGAGTGTTTATGCAAAATGCAAAATGCAAAATTACAAATGCCAATGTTATTAGTAGCAGCAGCTTGTCTCTCACTGTGCAAGTTGATGGGATGACCCTTTTTTGGACTGATTTTAGATACGGATACAATAACACAGTGACACCATTACTACTCAAATTTCCCAATTTACTATATTGTCATGTATGCTTTGTTCGTTTTAAAATAAGTGTTATTTAAGTAAAAATTATTTTTATTGAGAATAGAATAGATATAATATGTAGTTTATCAAATTATTCATATTAAAAAAATATATATTAAAAATTGAATTTTAAAAAAAAAGTATAGTTTTAAAAAATTATATATTAATTTTTATCTTAAATTTCGAAAGTAATACTTATTTTGAATCGGAGAAAAAGTTTTTGGTAAAATGGACACTAGGGAGTACTATTTGGTAGCTTTGAGTTGTTAACAGCTCATCTTCACTTTTTCTATGTTAGCTTAGAAATTTTCACTTTGCTTCTTTTTGTCATTTGCCTTTTTCATTTATTTTTTTTGGGGAGAAATTTTAATATAAAATATTACACCCAATATAATTCAATATATATAATATTATATTTGAAAGGAAAATATTATATATAATGTATATAGTATATAAAATATATTTATACACAAATATGGATCAAATTGGATATGAAAAATGAATATTTTTTATCATTTTTATTATCAAATAGATTTTTCCTTCGTATACTTTACTTTACTTATCTCGACCTAGCAAAGAATAATATAAAAAAGGTAAAAAAAAATTTGTATTTAATCAAGAAAACTCCTGCGAGATGGTAGTCGTAGGCTGGTCCTTGATCTTGATTCGAAAATCTTACGTGATAGGAACAAAAATTTTTATCGTGTTGCATTTTTATTGAATGATTATCATCAATATAAAATTATTGATATTGTCATAATCCTAAGGTTCATGTCTCCCGAATGACTATTGTACGACCACTTATTTAATATAAAATCAACGAATATAATTAATTTTATATTAACTTCCTCAAATCATAGTTATAGTATGATTGTTCAAATTTAAATCTATTTTTAATAATAAAAAAAAGGGTAAAGGTCCATTCTTAAGTTAAGTCTTATTTTGCAACGATAACCAAAACCATTATATGTATATATGATGTATTATTATATTTCACGAAGGAAGCAAATTTAGGACATATAAATTAAATATCATGGAAGATTCTTAAAATTATGCTTAGATATTTATTTTTTCTAAAAGAAAAGATTGATGACCCTTAGCCTAAAGTATTTGCATTTAGTGGTGTGAGAGACTTTAGATGATTAAAATAGACCACACAACTACAATAATATATTAAAAATCTGCATGCCCACTAATTTTTGGTTTAGTAAACCAAGTTGATTTTGATTAGTAATAAACCATATGTTGTTTCCCCACATAGTGATGTTAACCTCAATTATATCTCTTCCTTATTGCTTAAATATGCAGAGATGGAGATAGTTTATAAGTGACGGATTTACACGAATTCTGTAATTTTTACTTAAACTATGTATATGTATTAAAAAATAATATTAAATATTTGATAGTTAATTTAGTTATTATTATGATCATTACATATAATTAATGGGGAATGGAGTGTTGAAGCACTAGATTTATTTGAATTAACTTAGTATATTTGATGTAAAATATAAATTTATATATAAAAATTGATTAAAATTGTGATAAATTATATGTCTGAATTCATAATTATATAAAATTTTAATGAGTTTAAAGTCATCAAATTTAATCCACGATATTTGTATATAACTTGAGATCGTAGCAAAAAAATTTAGACTTGATATTCTAAATCCATCTCTTCTTATATATCATAAGGGAAGATTTAGCGCTCAAAAATTCATAAAACAGATGTATTTGTGATATACCTTTAAAAAAAAAGTAAAACACTTGTTAAGGGTGTGTTCGGTCAGAAGGAAAATGTGTTTCATGAAAAATATCTTTTTGAAAAATAATTTTAATAGAAAATATTTTTCATGAAAACAAATAAGATTTTTATTAAAAAAATTTGTATTCAATATACGTAAACAAATAATATTAGATAAATATTATTGGAGGTACGAGTGGGAGTAGGGTTGGCGGGGATAGGGGATGGGAGTAGAAGTGAAAATGAGGTGTGTTGGTGAAGGATGAAGAGGACACAATTAACATGGAATATCACTTGTGGAACTTATTTTCTCTGTTTTCACTAGAGAAGTGAATTTGTTTTACGGAGAAAGTGTTTTCCAAATTTGTTGACCAACCGATCAAGAAAAAAATAGAATACATTTTCAGTCCATACAAAACATATCCTAATGAGTTGTTTGATCGGGTGTTTAAGAATAATATTGAATATAATATATTAATTATGATAAAATTACTTATGCATATATTATTTTCTATCAATTATTTGGTATGTTCACTTAAATGAAATAGAGTATATCACCTAATTAATACTACATAATTTTTTCATAACTAATTTTCATATATATCTGTGTGACTCTAACCAACCCGTCAACGACCCTAATTAGTCTTTCTACTCAGACATGTGAAAGTAACATCTTTTCATGAAGTGACAATTTACTAGGCATACTTCTTTAAAGATCCTTCTAAAGATTCTTATGTTTTCTAGATTTTTAGAAAAAAGTATATGTAATGATCTATTACTTGTCTAATAATAGTTATTAATTATACTAAAAATAATTATTTAATAATACTTATTTAATTTAGAAAATCAAAAGATAATTTATTTTTGTGTCTATTTTATCCTTATTATTAAATATTATTTATCATATAATACATTTTTCAAAACATTAAATTTAATAAAGTAAAAGGATAATACAGTAATATTACTCTTACTATTTATTATTTTTAAAGGGTGTGTCAAGTCAATAGTAAACAACTATATATTATTAGACGATAAATTTAATAAAGTCAAAGGATAATACAGTAATATTATCCTTACTATTTTATTAAAAAATATTTAGTAATTATTTTTGTAAATATTTTAATTAAATTGGTGAAAAAATAGTTATTATATCACACAAAAAAATTAGAAAACTTCACGCTATTCCATAGGAATGAGTAAGAAAATTATATTTTATATGATAGTTTTTTTAATTGATTTATGGTGACAAAAATCTCTATTTCTGATAGTTATTAAACACCAACACAAAATCAACACAAAGTAAATACTATATTATATTCTCTTTCCAATTGAAATTTGAACAAACATAGTATACTAGATTTTGTAGACACTTCCTTGTGGAGCTTCCACATGCTATATACTAATACCTCTATGATAAAAAGATAACAAAAATGTCTATTTTTCACTTTTTATCACAACACAACTTGAAGTTGAAGTGTGGGGTCTTGAGAGGGGTTGGGGTTATTTATATAAAATATATTATTATTTTAGAAGATAATGATTTCATATGTTGCACATTTGAAATAGCTTGATGTACTCATAGATTATTTTAATGCAAAGTTAGGTTATTTTATACCAAATATTTTTGTCTTGTTCCTAATAGGGCTACTGAAAGTTTGGCATATTCATTTTAAAAAATATATTTGTTATTTTGTTGGTTAGCAAGTGTGTTAATTCAAGTTGCTTAATTTTGTATTGCAAGTTGTCAACTTTTAAAAAAAAAAAAATTAATCCAAATTTTTAACTATATTCAAGTTGTTTATTTGCTTTCTTACTTAAGCAGATTGTTTTGTAGAGATATTTGTTAAAGTGGATTTACTTTTTAGAAAAAATTCAAAAACATTAGAGCTCAAGACTCAAAATTGAAAAGAGAGAGAAGGAAAAAAAAAAAAAAGGCACATGACACATTTTGTTCATCTGAATTTAGACATGTTAGTTTTATTTGATTGAGTTTATTAAACATATTCTTTCTACTTTACAAAAGTACCAATAAAATTTACTTTATCTCTGTAATAATAGTTGTCCACTATGACTTGACATGGAGATTAAGAAGTAATAAATTATAGAGGTTATTTTACCAAATCACTCTTATTAAATACTCCCTCCGTTCCATTTATATATCATCATTTTGGATTTCACGTGCATTAAGAAACTAAGTAAGTTTATTATTCTATTCTTATTTAATTTTTTTGAAACTCAAGTTTTCAATTAATGAATATAAATTAATTTATTTTAATTTATTTATTTTAATTAATTAATTTAATCAATGAATATGAATCATTTACTTTGCTTTTCTAAGTTGGTCAAATGTATATTTTCAAGGCTAATAACTCACAAGGATAAAAAGGAACAATATGATAATTTATGCATTGATTTTATGAAATGACAAGTATTATGGATCAACTATTTATAGAAATGGATGACATGTAAAAATGAATGGAGGTAATATAAGTTATCTAAACATTAAAAAATGAGCAACTTTCACATATAGCAAATATAAAAATCATATTTGTATGTTATAGCTATAGTTTGCATAATTGCGCTCCATAACAAATTTTATGTTTGATATGGAGCTTTTGATTTGTATAATTCACTAGATACATTCAATTTTATACAAATTGTTCAGTTTTGTATAAATTCATTTATACATTGTAATTTGTATAATAAGATTTGTATTTGTATAATTATAAGTGTATAGGACGAAAATATATGTATTTGTATTTGTATATACACTTTTCTCTCGCTTTATACAAACACAAACACATTTTATACATTTGTATATCGAATGGGTAATTGTATATTGAAACTGACTAATTGTATACCGAACCAGATGGCAAAAAAATGGGATGTTTGCTGCGAATTACAAATAAAATAAACTATGGCTATAACATTTAATTTGAATTAATAGTTTGTTACTTCATACAATTTTCCCAAAAATGAATAGTATTTAATAGCAAAAGTAAAAAGACAAAAATGATAAATTATTCATTGATTTTATAAACTGAACAAATAATGTTAAACCTAAAAAATAGCATAGCTGACAAATAAAGATGAACAAAGAGAATACATATTTTCTATTCTTTTTAGATTTTATTGGTGGAACTAAACAACGGGGGAATTCAAAGTTGAACATCGACAAGTATACACAGTTGTGTGCATGAATATACTTTGTATCCATTTTTCCTATCACTTTGTATATCTATGTATATTCCTTTGTATATCCATGCAATAAACATGAATATACAAAGATATACACCTCGTGCCATGCCACTATTCTCACACACAATAAATTACGTGAACCATTACCAACACCCTAAGAAATCATGAAGAATCATGTCACATTCTTTTGAAATATTATTCTTCAGACATACAATATGATATTATGATGCAAAACCATTGATTTCAAATTAAAATTTTGTTTGAATATACTAAATTATAAATTTTTTCTCGTAAACAAAAAAATAATTCAAATCTTACATGAGTAAATTATAATTCGTATCCTGAATTCCTAAATGCTAAAATGATAAATTACATATCTCCATGTTCCTTTTTTTTTTTAAATATTTAGGATCATAAACTTAAATACACGCAATTTTATAAAAAAAATTCTAGTCAACAATAATAGTGATTAGTTATTCTTCAGCATAATCTTTTCTTATAGTCCAAACAATCTCTCACACTGAAATTACTATTTGAGTAAATCCTAATAACTTCACATTAATGGGCTTTTAATCCGACCCGTCAGTTACAACTTAAAACCCTAATTTAGTTTCTCAGTCCCAAATTTCAAAATTCACCATTGTTTCTCCTGCTTTTGAACGCCATGAGTGTGAGGATCAAAGATTACCAGTTACCTTACAACAGTCACAAACTCTACGATGTATTTTTGAACGAAACCGAAATCGAAACCCTAGTTACCCGTGATCCGGCCATGATCTGTTCATGGATCGACAGAACCGAATCCTCTAACCAATCGGAATCGACATTGAATGGCGCCCAAATTTCAACCCGGGTGAGGGTCAAAACCCGGTCGCAACACTCCAACTCTGCGTGGGAAAATCCTGTTTGATTAACTAAATCATTCACGCCCCCAATATCCCCTGGAAACTCCGTAACTTCCTGAATAACGACGATTACAGATTTGTTGGTGTTGGTGTTGAGAATGATGTGAAGAAATTGTTGAATGATTGGGGAATTGGAGTGTCGAATACGGTTGATTTGAGGGAGTGGGCGATGGAGGAACTTGAGAATGACAATCTTCGGAGTTATGGGCTTAAGGGTTTGGTGAAGGAAATTCTAGGGATTGAGATTTACAAGCCGAAGAGTGTGACGATGAGTGATTGGGATGATCGTTGGCTTAGCATTGATCAAGTATGTTATGCTTGCCTTGATACTTATCTTTCTTTTGAAGTTGAGAGGATCTTAAGTTCTTGGTATAATTAGACTATATTTTTTTTGTGTGTTAGTAGTATATAATGTTGATATGATTCGTAGATTATTAATGCATGCATTTCGTTATCGTAAATGTTCTTTTTACCAACTATTATAGTAGATTATTAATGCGTGCATTTTGTTATCGTGAAATGTTTCTTTTACTAAATGTGACTGGTTTATATATATATATATATTTGTCATGATCTTTCTTGTTTGATTTCATTTTATATGCTTATTCTTGAGGCGAGGTCTATCAGAAATTGTCTATATCTATCTGTAAGGTTTTTATGTACTCTCTATCCTATGCACTCTACCCTCCGCAGCCGTGGCGTAGCCACATGGCAGTCAGGGTGTCCAATTTGTAGGAGTAAATATTGTATACAAGTAAAATGATACACGAAATGATGAAATAACATATTTTGGACACCCTTAACATAACAAACTATTATAGCCTATTGGTTTTACCTTCTTGGAACGAGGAAGTGTTCGTGTGTTCGAATCTCACTAGTTATATTATTGTTGTGCTATTTCTGGACACCCTTTGTGAAATTCATGGCTCCGCCACTGCTCTGCAGAGTCCACGTGTTAATGTTCATGGCTTACATCTTATTTGTAAAGCCACATAAACTTGAAGGTGACTTTGAGCTTGTTGAAGTGTTTAAAGTGTCCTAAACACATTACCAAGTCCACTTGAAGTAAGTGGGATGCTTGGGATAAGTTGGAGGAAGGGTTGATGCCAAAATATCAAAACAAAAGTTGAAAATTGAACCCCAAGCTTTTCAAGGGCACCTTGCTATGCGAGTCAATTGCGAGGGTGTCTGAGATGGGGAAGCATCACCTTCCGGAGGGGACAATGAGGTTGAATGAATCGCGAGGCTAATCGCAACATAAAGCCCTTACAGTCGCGAGCCCATCATGAGAGGTTCAAGGCATGGGAAATAAAAGACGGTCTAATGCACAACTAATTGCGAGGAGAACTCACCTAAGTTGACCAGAACCTCGTGATCGCCCGATCACGAGGAGTCCGGTCCACATATATTAGTGTTTGAGCTTGGGCTCTGAGAAATTAGGGTATTTCCATAGAATCTTAAAATCTACCAAGTAGGTGAAATTTGGAGTTAAGCTTCAAGGAGGTAATCTCACTCAACTATTGTAACTCATATAATGTGAAAATGTGAATAAATATTGTATTCATGAGAGTAATTTATGGTTGTACTGAAATAAATATTCATGTTTTAAATACAATTTCAAAAGTGAAAAATGAAACGAAAACATGTTATAAGATATTTTAGCATACAAGTTCAAGTTGGATTTGAAATTTTCATGTTCAAACGCATTAATTTTCATACAAAGTAACAAATTATTTTACCAAAAAGGTGAATAATTATAGTCGAGATGTGTGAAAGTTGATTCAGACATCATGATCATTAAAAAATAAAGTGAATAATTTTATGATCAAACGGTTCTTAAAATATTGAAATACTTGTCATAACTTATTACTATGTCTCCATCACTTAGAAGTCAGAACTTCTGTTTGTCAACTACACTCCCTTTCATTCTTGTCACACTACTCACTTAAAAATTGGAAATAATTTTTCTTTTGAATGTGAAAAGACATGCGTATTAATTAAAGATACACGAGGAATAATTTATAACGTTCAAATCTTTATAAGTTCAAAATTCAAAAATGAATTATAGGGTTCAAAAAATTGCTAGAATTTCAAATAGAAGCACGATTTAGGGGGGTTAAACCTTTATAACTTGTTATGGATGAATATTTTTGTCCAAATTTTATTTCTGGTTTAAAGTAAGGCTATTTTCCTATTATTTTTCAAGCATTGACTTAAAATTTATAGTAGACTCAAAAATTGATGATTCCACCTGATTTTTACTTAACTCACAAGTTTGGCATAAAAAAAAGTGTACCTCTTATTTGAATATTAGTATTTAGTACGATAGATTTTGTTTTAAAAATTGACCGGCAACAATTAAGGATGAAAGATTAGTTTTGTGGCCAATTCATATCGATGGGGTCAACTGATTCTGTGGCCAATTTTTATTTATTTTTTAAAAATATTTCAAATTATTTTTGGGTTTTGGATTTCTTAAAATATTATAGTATAATTAAACCTAATTAGATTTTGATTCTAGTAGAACTATACTAAATATATTGTTGTACATCTAATTAGATTGGGTACAATTTGATTTTTCTATTTTTCATTTTGATTATTGAAAAGAGTATTAAAGCATTGTATTGGGGCTAGAGGGATGAAATGAAGGCTCGTTTTCGATGTTCTATGTGATAAGAATGTGTTATTAAAATTTAAAGGTAAAGTTTACAAAATGGATGTTAGACCAATATGTTGTATTGGATAAAGAATTGACTAGCCAAGAGCTCGCATATCTAGAAGATGAAAATAACAGAAATAAAAATGTATGGGAATACTAGAAGAAAAAAATTAGGAACGAAGATATTTGAGACATGATGAAAAGTTCTTTGTGATGGAAAAGATGAGGAAAACGAGATGAGAATAGTTACATACATATGAAGAGGAGAAATAAATATACCCTAATAAGAAGATATAAGAAGTTGACTATATACTATGAATATAAAAAGAGTACGTAGAGGCAGGTCGAACAAGTATTAGGGTATGAATAGACCTAATGAATTACGCCTGCCAGTTCTTTTGGATAATAGTTTTGGTCCCAGTTTCAACTTGTAGCCATGCATGCGTCTCTTTAATTTCACAGCCAATTATTCATTTGACCAACTTTTTGGCCTCTTCTCTAATGGATAAAAGATGATATGAGAAAAATACTAGTAAGATTTATGTATTCGACACAAAAACAGTTTTTTTTTTATTTTTAAAAAAAGGTAAATTTTCTCATTTTCTTGCACTTGATACATAAATAAAAGAATATATTAAAAAAATATACGCAGGGATAAGAGGATTTGTGCACGAATGAACCACGTTGGAGGACGAGAAAAGAGATAATCAATATGAAATATCATTCGTAAAACTTAAAAAAGAGTAAATAGATGAAAGTAAGGATCCAATATTTAGATGCAACTAACAAACGAATGTAACATTACATTAAAACTGAGGAAATCAGTAATAATAATACAAATAAACCAACAACATAAAAGGGGGCAAGCAAATGGGAGACTTGATTATTCTTCATCTACATTTTTTTAAAGAACACAAAAAGGGAAAAAAGATGAGAAAAAAAAAGAGCAATGAGCCATTTGCTACTTTTTGCTCTTTCATATTTTCCTACAATAATTCCCTTCTGGTAACAAACTCCACTCTAAACCCCACACCCTTTTTTTTCTTCATCTTTTTTGGGACTTTTGATAATTATAACACACCTTATCTTGTCTTTTTTTGCTGTATATACATTGGACCACCAAAAAAACATTTTATTTGTTTATTCCAACAAAAGAGCTTTTGGCTTGCGCCTCTGTGCTTCAATAACTTAAAATACAAAAGATTCCAGTCCACACCTGCAAAAAACATTTAAAAAATTAGTCAAATATATCAAATGAAAAAAGGACATTCAACCACACACACACTGTTCCCATATATTTACATTATCTATTAAACAATTCTAAAAGGGTGATGCGCTAATCAATTACTCCCTCTGTCCCAGTTTATGTAACTTACTTTCCTTTTTAGTCAGTCTCAAAAAGAATGACACATTTCTATTTTAAGTAACAATTTGACTATAAAATGTCTTTTTTATCCTTAATGAAATGATTTACAACCACACAAATTTCTATCATTCATTTTGGACCACAAGTTTTAAAAGTCTTCTTTTCTTTCTTAAATTCCGTGCCGAGTCAAACTACCTCATATAAAATGGGACGGAGGGAATAATACCTATCATCTCACACCAAAAGGGATGTCTAATGTGTCCCACCATCGGTGGGGTACTTTTTGAGATTAAGTTACGTTCAATGTTCATTTCTTTATCAATATAAAGGAAAGTTGATGACTAGTTCACCAAATGTCTACATTATGATAATAGTGATGTTCGAATCAGTTTACACCTCGATTGTTTCACAGAGACTAATTACTAACTCACACCGATAGTGATGTCCCAAGAACCGTGTAACACTATCCATCAAGATTTAAGAAGAGAAATCACCCATTTTCTTTCTTTTTGTTGTGTCTACTTCAAATTATTTCACATCAAAACACAATGAGAAGAACACACAACAAATTTGTAGGGACAAAGTTGAATGGCTTAGATTTGAAGAAGCATTAAACTATCCAATTACTTAGAAACATGAGGTTGTCTAATAAACTCTCTTATTATTAATGGCTCTCAAATCTTTCGTAGCAATTGAAATTTGTTATTTTTGAACATGTAGAATTGACTAAAAAACACATTTTCCAGGCAACTTCCCGACCACCTTGTAACAATTCCAACTCATAAAGATAAAATAATGTTATTCATAACACGACTGTTCGAAAACTATGTCTTCTTATCTGGCTTTGTCCCTTGAAACACCTCACTAAGGTATCACTACTAAATCATTTCATGTCCACTACTTCTTTTATAATCGATAAATTCCGTATTGTTCCAAGATCGCACTTCTATCTACGAAAAATTGAAATCTTGATGTACGTCATGTACAAACATCTCAAAACATATAACTATAGAATCCATATCTCAACTAGTCCACTTGCTATATAACAATAGTTAATTAACACGTATTCTCACCTTAATTTACGACTCATAGAGTTTAAACTAATGAATTCTCTAAACCTATTGAGACATTGCTAAAAACACTACAATGGTTAAATCTAACAAGCAAAAAAGCATACTTTATTGGTAAAAGATACTTACCCGACCCGTTTTACTTCCGGAAAATGACCTTATCCGCTATGTCCATCAACGGCTTCAAACAATCCGGTGAGAATTTCCTCGCAAACATGTGTGAATACGTGTTATTTGATTCCCGGAGCTCGTGAATGAGCTCCGGTGAGATCTCATTCGGGTAATAGGTATGCGGGTGCCCGTCCACACTACCGGTCCAATTGACCCGAGTGAGAGTATAATGGGTACACCCATCCGGATCCTCCATTGACAAAAGGGTCGGAAAATAGTGTTCTTCCGGGTAACATGAGTCTTTGTTCAAACAAGGCAATTTGAACTTCCTCCATAACCTCCGGTCTCGAATTACTAACCGGGCATGGTTTCGGGTCAACACGAAGAACTGTGACCCGACCCGAAACCGATCGAATGGGACTTCAGGTAGCATGACGGATTCTCCTCTAGCGACATACCGATCCCATAACTGCGGCTCATCGGAAAGTATCTCGATGAAGCTCCGGTGCACCGGGGAATGAGTTGATTTGAAGAGAGATTTGTAAACGAATTTGAAAGAGTGAAGCGGAATACAGTGTTGAGAAACAACGGCGAAATAGGAATTCATAGAATCGTCTAGAATCGCCGTGGCTAGAAGTCGGCGAGTGGCGGAGATGAGTGAAGGGGAGGCGCGTTCGGTTTTCTTCGCCGGAATAAACCGTCCATCGAAAACACCGCCAGGTGAAGCAACTTTAGAAGATGGATCTGCGTGGATGTAAATATTGTACAAATCTCCATGACCGGCAAAGAATCGCTCCCAAAGAGGCGCGAAATGGAGATCTGTGTTCGTTAGAAACAGAAAAGCAATTTTCCGGCGAGGATTCGTAATACCCAGCCGGGAAACTGCCCTAATCCCACCATCCCCACCACGCTTGCGGATGGAATCAAGAGTTGCACGGTGAAATAAATTGATATCATCAACCTCATCAGGAATTGAGATTTCAGTGTGTTTCTGATGGAGAATTTTTGGGCCAAAAATGAAAATCAGTGGAAATGATAACAAAAGAAGAAAGGACAGAACTAAAGGTGTGTTAAACATAACTACAGTTTGAAAATCAGATCAAATTCGGAAATGGGTGTCTGTCAAATCTGTAAAATAACTCAAATAAACCATAAATACAGATCAAATGACGAAATGGGTGTTCGTCAAACATGAAAAAAACTACAATTAAGCAAGAAATTTGAAGTATTCATTCACCAAATCTATACATGGGTAGTTGAGTAAGGAGAGTAAAACTCTGAATTTGGGGTGAGAAAATTATGAATGAAAGAGGAAAGAGATGTGAATTTGCAGAATAAAGAAGAGAAAGGAAAGGTGTGTAGGTGTTATCATGGCGGAATGAGATAGGGATTGCATACGTAATGAAGGAGACTGTGTTGTTGTATATAATAAAGAAGACGACAAATTTGGGTAATTGGTTTTTGTATATTGGTATCTTGTGCGTTCGGTTGTATATATAATACCGTGTGCTTTCCTTCGAGGAGTTTTTGGAAAGTGATAATTACAAACATTTTTGGTAATCAGATCGGGGTAGGACTGTTTCATTCTTAAATAGAGGTCTTATATTTGAGTGTTAGGTATGAAGACAGTTTTATTAGGAGCATCATTTTTATATATGTATTACATTGCGTGATTCGAATTTTGTCAAAAATTTAATGTAAACTCGGGACATTGAGTGGAAAAGAAAACAATTTTGGTCCCATGATAATTTTGATTTTCGCTTATATAATATACAATTTTTTCCGTTCATTTTTATTTATTCAATATAATTTGACATATTTCTATAAAAAATAATTAATAAAATGGGATAATATTTTATCAAACGTATAATTAGTGATAAATTAAGAATTAAGTGATAAAAGTTAAAACTTAACACTTCCCTCCCTCAAAATTCAAATGTTTTACTTTGCTTTTTGATTTGTTTCAAATAAAGTGTCTTTTCTTATATTTAATTAATAAATTTTATAGATTTACTTGATATATTTATGATTACAATATTTAAAGATTCACAAAGGTTTAATTTAACGCCATAAAATTCAAAATTTTCTTTATTTTTTAGATTTCGTGTGTAATCAAATAAAAACACATAAATTAAAATAAAATAAAAATATTTCATTTTAACTTGTTAAAATATGCTTTTAATCTTTTTAATACAAGGAAATATGTTATGTTTGACTTTTGTTAAAAGTATATTATCCTTGATTTTAGAGTAACAATGTAAGTTTTAGGTAATATATGAGTAATAACTAATAATTTTAAAAAATAATTAATATTTAAAGTAAAAAAATACACATATTAAATAATAAGAAAATAAATATATTTATCAAATATTATAAGAATTAAAATTTATCAATACGGAAGGGATAAAAAATACTAGGGATAAAGGTCTGAAAAATACCTCAATTTTGGCCGAATTTACTATTACGATACCAAACTTTCATGAGGACCTATTACCCTCTAGACTATTTAATACCATATTTTAAACATATATATGTGCCCACGTGAAAATAAAAAATATTGCATAATTATAAATAGTAATGTGTCCACGTGGGCACATATATACCTTTAAAATACACTATTAAATAATTCAGGGGATAAAAAATACAATATTAAATAATCTAGGGGTAATAGGTCCTCATGAAAGTTTGGTATCGTAACAGTAAATTCGGTCAAAATTGGGATATTTTTCAGACTCTTTTCCCAAAATACTACTATTAACTCTTTTCTAAATGTACAAATTGAAAAGTTGTAAAAACATTCTTTGCATAATTGCACGAGTGGTCCTTTAAGCAATTTTTATTTTAATCCTTACAATAGTTGACTAAAAATATTTAACCTTAATTAGTTATAATGTCAATTTTACTTCGTGTTGGACATAAATGTTATCTCAACTATCTTTAACATATCAACAATTGAATAATGGAAAAACTTCAGAATATGGCAAACACCCATATATATTCAAGAAAAATAGCTACGTTTTATTTTCTTAATGTTATATAGATATAATTAGACTATAAATAGCAAAGTTAATTATATACAAAAAAAAATTTGTTATATATTTAATATAATAAATAAATATTAAATAGGAAAGTAATTATTGAATGCCTAATTAATTATGGCAGGCACATTTGTGATCTTTTCCCATGTTTACCATCATCAAAGTTTTCTCTTTCATCAATATTCATACATCACATATTTTCTGATTTTTTCTCCCAAATTCATTCAAATTCAAGATCTTTTACATCACTGCAGGAGCGATTTTTGTGATTTTGTATCCATCATGTATCTTCTAATTGCATATTTATCTCATTTTTATGAGCATTATATATCTACACTTTCTTCTATTTTCATAGAGTTTTGATTCAAGAATTTGTTTATCCATTTCAATGGCGGAAATTAATACTCCGAGGAGGGTTACTAGAGGTATACATTTATTTGACAATTTTTTTAGTTTAATGTCATTTACTTATCTATCTCAACACATATATTGTGTGCCATTGTCATTATGGATTGTCCTCCTGTATTGAAATTGTCAGAAAATTTGATTTCGTATGTATATAGTTGTTAAAAAATGAGTACAAGAAGAACATGAACAAAAAAGAGATTGATGGTTCTTTGATTGTCAATTTTGTATATAGTAGAATACTTATATACATAGACATTTGTATTATTATATAACCACAAGTTGAACTGTTGATCTATGAATACAATTATATTTGAATATATAAGTACTCTGTCAAATTTAAAAAGTTGATTAGAGAATTCAAGTATAGTTGGACACATCAATACTATATTGTTGGCCTTTTCAAAATTTTATTTAGAAGAATACTTATACAGTTTGATACCCACAAATTGTATCTTTTTTGCTCGTTTGTCTAATGTATCCATACTTATACAGTTTGATACCCACAAATTGTATCTTTTTTGCTCGTTTGTCTAATGTATCCATATTTTTGCTTAACAACAATGTTGAAATGTATCCATATTTATATACATAGATACTTGTATTGTTATATAAGCACAAGTTGAAATGTTGATTTGCGAATACAGTTATATCTAGATAGATAAGTACTATATCCAAGATAAAAAAAATGATTTGGGAATACAAGTATAGTTGTATCCAACGTATTCATTTTTGAGTTTAATAACAATGTATTCATTGTATTCTATATTGGTGTATTCATTTTTTGTTTAACAACTAGTGTATCTATTGCCATGTAGTTCACCTATTCAAAATTGAAATACTTAATCTTCATTCACAAATTCAACAATTTGCTTATATACAATAACTTGAATTAACAAAAAAATATTATTAATACCTTTACAACGCCAGAATAAGAAATATGGAGACAACAAGAAAATTGAGTATGATGTATCACATTTTTTGTCAAACTGATAAAGAATATGACCTGCTATGTATTTAAATAAGTAATTTTTAGTTATAAAGTTAATTATGGGAAGTTGCTCATTGTATGGGCGTAATGTAAGGATAGTGGGTTATATTTAGAGTCAATTCCTTATTTAGTTTGTTATACTTAAAGATGTATTAATGTATAAATAAAAAAAATAAAAAACTATACAAAAATACAACAAAAAAGTGATATAAATTGTATTCATTTATTGTAAATAACATACTTATAGCTATTGGTATTCATTAACCCTATAAATATAGTTATTTTTGTAAGTTGCTATTGAATAATTTAACACTTAAAATTTTATTAAATTTGCAAACTCAAAAAAAAAAAGATATATAAATTAGTGGCATAATACACGAATTTGTGAAGATTTACAAACACATAAATTATATATATATATATATA